>CM051700.1:22788420-23078420 GCA_028022725.1 Lycodopsis pacificus | reverse complement strand
ATTCCTTTGTTGAATATGAAGATTTTGGTCAAAATGCTGTCGAGCATCAATTCCTAGACTTGACTCG
This sequence comes from Lycodopsis pacificus, assembly GCA_028022725.1. Taxonomy (NCBI): domain Eukaryota; kingdom Metazoa; phylum Chordata; class Actinopteri; order Perciformes; family Zoarcidae; genus Lycodopsis; species Lycodopsis pacificus. Next base: position 23,078,353 of record CM051700.1, on the reverse strand, counting down.
GCGGTGTTGCTCGTATTCTACTTGTAGATATTGTGATTCAATAATCCCTTCCAGACTTCTGAACGTTTGAGGGTTTGATTGTAATACTTTTCTCTTCACTTCCAGACTCAAAATCCCCACGGACGGCGAGGAGAAGGAAGTCTCTGCTGCTGTTCTGCTCAGCGTCTACATATCACAACGAGTCTCTTTAGTCAGAGCATATTCTCATTAAAACGTGAATCATGAAGGCTGATGCGGGGATATGTTATTTCACTGGTTGTTTTATAGAATGTGAGTAAACGTGCTGCTTGAGAACGTGCATGAAGCAAAGGAGTGAGTTGTAATGTGTATTTCAAGTCCACTGAGCAGAACTGTAGGAATAGCAGCCTCACGTGTCTCATCACCAGCAGTCTAGATGTTGTATGTTAGTTCCGTCTGCCTGGTGTCGGGCATGTGCATCGCTCCTACTGGTTAGTAGAAAGAGAGAAAGCAAAACCTTCAAATGAAGCACAAACGGTGGTAAAGGGAACATGAGATCAGATTACAGACTGACTGATCAGGTGAGCACGCATCATCGTGCTCGGCCTGATTTCCGGACAGTTGGCTCTGGTTAGAATTAGAAAGACGGTGCAGCCCTGACTACAAACAACCGCTGAGGTTAATGATCATCATCATGCGTTTCCTCGGCTCTGTTGAGAGCAGTTACCATTACCACAGACAGGGGGCACTGTGGAGCAGAGCAGGGAAGACACAAGTCTGACAACAACTTTCTCATGTGTGTGTTTAGAGAGAGAGAGAGAGACACACATCATCATGACAATGGGTCATATTAACTGTTAATCCTCCATCTGTAAAGAGGAAGAGGGAAGTCTAGACGACAGCATCCCTCCCTTCCTGCCGTCCATCTCTGTGATTATGAATCTGTGCCATAACAGGCCTCGTCATTCTTACTCCAAACTAACATTCACTAAGATTTCTCCTCTGATCGCTGGTTGGGTTTCTGCCACGTCAGGTCATAAAGCTTTCAATCCTTCTGTGCGTTGAATGAATGAATTATTTTAAATATTCGATGCACTGAACTCGCCCCCGCCTTTCACATCATTCACAGCAGAAATAAGATTAAGAGGAATGGAATCGGTATCGGCAGATAAAGGCTTTAAGAGTGACGCCAGCAAAAACATTCAAGTCTGTTGAAGTAGGAATCATGTCACATAAAAATAAACACGGCATGTTTTACATGTAACCTCAGTTTCACTAGTTTCACTGTTTTGCCCAGTGAATGTGTACATGTATTGAAAAGCATTGTATTTATATCTGCAAATAGGCGGTGAAAGAAATATGTATATATATTAGGAGTGTAACGATACGCGTATTCATATTGAACCGTTCGGTTTGAGGCTCACGGTTCGGTACGCATGACGAACCGGATACGTTTGAATAAAAAAAAAAAAATAATAATTAAAAAAATTGAAAAACCTTTATTTAACCAGGTAGTCCCATTGAGATTAAAAATCTCTTTTGCAAGATGTATGTAACAATACTACATAACATTAAGGAGCAGTTTTTGTTTTTTATGCTTATGTGTTGCTAAGAAGACACCGCAGAAGATGAGTCACTCAGGTATAGTTCCATCATTGTTCAAAGTCAAAGAATAACTTCATGATGTTAGTTGTAATGAATAAATATATTTTAAAATCAAGTGCATTTCTCTGGCATTTATAGTTTTCTACTGTACCGAAACGTACCGAACCGTGGCTCCACTGTACCGAACCCAACCCAACCGTGAGTTTTGTGAACCGTTACACCCCGAGTATATATATATATATATATCGGCAACAGCAAACGATCAAAAAGAGTTGGAAAATAATGGAAAAATCAGCAATTGTGCATCCATAAAGATAAACATTGTGTACACAGCACTGAAGCAGCAAACACTTGAGGCAAACTAGAGGTTTCTGTGGACAACGCTGGAAGTAGAAGTCTTCCTTTCTCACCTCCTTCAAACTAAACTTCAGACAACACTGACAGCGAGACAAACACAAAGGGCCACATGGTGATATAATGCCACACATTGTCATGTCGACCCTCAAACACTGAAACTGTGCTTTAATGGCACGGGGAGCTGCCAACAGCACAATTAAAACAAGAGACGCGTTACAGAGAGCGAGAGACGAGTCAGAGGACGGAATTCATAATATCCTGTCTGCCTTTATTTGATCTGACCTTCATTTAATCAGACAGTCTGACAGAAGTTAAAAAGAGAGAGACCTCAACAAGCACGCAGGACCAGTGATAAACAACAAGGTAGAAGATTAAATGAAGAAATAGGCCTTAATCACAACCACGTGTAATGCCACTGCTCTGCACTGTACACAGTTGTATCTGCTGAACTGCCACTTCATCTTGTGTCTGGCTTTCACCTTTCAATGATTGGAAAAGGATAAAAACACTCACTGCCCACAAACACTTCTTCTTCAGCAGCAGCAGTTTAGTGCGCGGGCAGCAGAGAAACCTGACCCACATCAGGTCATGTGACCCCGGAGGGGGCAATCACGTGCGTATGACACACCATAACACAACCCTGACTGGACCTCATGGCCTGGTCTCCGGGTCAATGGGCGGCTGCTGTGCAGTAGGAAGAGGGGGGGGGGGGGGGGGGACAAGCTAGAAAAGGGCTACTAGAGTTCATCTGCACTGTATTGGCCTTAATAACAAGTCTACAGCTACGCTAGCAGCACTGTGAGGCTGCTCAACACAGCGGGGGCGTTGAGCTGCAACGGTAGCATCTTCATGCTAACGTGCTCACAATGATGATGCTAACGTGCAGACGTTTAGCATCTTAGTTCAGCATGCTAACCTTTGCTAGTTGCAGATAAAAAGGTGCAGCTGAGGTCAAGCGTCGTGCGTTTTGCAGGTATTCAGTCATAAACCAAAGTACTGGACGTGGTTTTTTGACCTGATGATGGCGCTGGATAAAAAGTAAAAGGATCACCGGAGTTACTACGAGTCCCCCTGAGGGGGGAACAGGGATGTGTGTGCAAGCGGTGCATCTCTGGAGCCAGGCTATAAACACCAACCTGGCTTTGCATTAATTTCCTAAGTTGAGTAGAACACAAGATTACTAATATATGGTGAACGTCTCATCAGCATCAATCATTACCGGAGCACTTGGGCCACAGCTGAGCAAACACTCATTATACTGTACGTGAATGAAAATGAGTCAACTCCTCCATGTGTGACACGTTATTGACAAGTCCAAAGACGAGTGAGCAAAACATCACACAGCATGACGAGGCCCCAGCGAGTCTGTTGTGTGTGTGTGTGTGTGTGTGTGTGTGTGTGTGTGTGTGTGTGTGTGTGTGTGTGTGTGTGTGTGTGTGTGTATTGACCCAGTGCAGCTGTGCAGCACGGGACATCTGCCAAGCCCCTAACAGACAATTCGCCCACTGTGTGTGTGTGTGTGTGTGTGTGTGTGTGTGTGTGTGTGTGTGTGTGTGTGTGTGTGTGTGTGGGTGGTGGGGGTCTGTGGTACACCAAACACAAGAGTGAACATCACTAAAGCTGTCTGTCTGCTACTAGATGTGACCAGACTTTAACATGGTGAGCAGCTGCAGGGAGAGCCGGCCCACTTAAAGGGACAGTCACACATTTCCTCCTCCTCCATGTTGTTACAGCTGCTTTAAGTTGTGGGAGGAATTCTGTCCACCTAAAAGGTAACATGTGCAGCTTATTAGCATGGGTTAACTTAACATAAAGCTAACTCATCAATCAAGCCATTTCTCTGGTCTCTTTTTAATTAAAACATATTTAACTAGGAGTATTCTACGCCAACCATGTTTGTCCAAAATGTCCTCACTTCAGGATTTCATCTTCTTGGACATTTGTGTGAAGTTGTCCTGATTAGCATATGAATTATTGAGGTCACGGTGATCTTTGGACACCAAAATCGAGTCAGTTCATCCTTCAGTCCAAGTGGACGTTTGGGACAAAATTTGAAGACGTTCTCTCAAGGCGTTCCTGAGATATCTCATTCATGACAATGGGAAGTACAGACGGACAACCGGAAAACATAATGCCTACACAGATAACTAGATTAATCAATCAGCCAATATTTAGATAACTTTTCTTTGACATACATGACAACAGACTGTTTGATGGTGGATGGAAAAAGGGGGAATTCTAACCGGCAACTTTCACCATTTCATAGACAAGACGATTACTCAATCATCAGATGAATCAATGGTGAAAATAGTAAGTTGCAGCCCGACAAAGGTTTCTAGAATGAAGACTACATTTCCCATAAATCACATTGCTTCCTGTTGGGAAGGGCTTGTTGTTACTTCCTGCCTTTCCTTCCTTTTCTGAAGAGGATAACCAAGTTTGAGGCTATTTTTACATTTGAACTCTCTGATTAAACTGCTGTTAACAGCAGAAGAGCATCAGACTGACCATTGGATGTGAAGCTTACCAGAAACACCTGATGTGTTAGTGTTGTTATAATCCACATAAGGACGACATAAGTATAAACACAGGACTGCAGGTCGTTCACTTTGAGTCTTACTCCCGGAGTGTCTGTTAGAAGTCAACATCATGAGGTAAGACTGAGGCTGCGTCATGCGCACACACAGCAGAGGAGGGGTGTGGTCACTCACTTCTCTGGCTCACCGCACCGCCTTTCCATGCCCATCTCGCCTTAATACAGCCAACAACCCCTGGACCAGCACACACACACACACACACACTGCAGAGCTATAAATGCACCATCTCCACACACGCGCACACACACACACACACACACACACACACACACACACACACACACAGGAAAGCCCCTCGTACTGCAGCCAGCAATGTAAGCCAGAGGCCAGGGACTCCCCCCCCCCCCCCCCCTCCCCCTCCCAAAGAGACAGAGCATCTGCCACGTGTATGTTCATACATATATGTGTGTGTGTGTGTGTGTGTGTGTGTGTGTGTGTTACAGAGAGAGAGAGAGAGAGAGAAAAAAAACCTCAACGTGAATGTGTGTGATTATTAACTGCAAAGTGAATCTTTATAATACACCCTGGTCAGTCACTGTAGCCTGATGTGTTTCAGGAATTGTGTGTGTGTTAGTGTGTCTATGTGTGTCCACAGAGTAATCAGGACTCTCCAGCTGCTTCCTGCTTGGCCCAGGTGCTCTCTCTCTCTCTCTCTCTCTCTCTCTCTCTCTCTCGCTCTCTCTCTTTCTGTCTGCCTCTCTCTAACTGGACTAAAATCAAGAGACTAATAGAATATCAATTTTAAGAAACTGTTTGCTGGATTTTCCAAAACCAGACATTCCAGTGTGACACACCAATGCAATGTATCACGTTCTGCAAAAACACATTCAATGCAACTGTGCTCTTTCATTACCGACGCTGCTCACGGTGGCCTAATACACCCGGAGATATCAACAGCACGACAATACGCATCGTACACAACACAGCTGGTGAACCATCCTGTTTGTTTGCAGAGAGCGAGAGAAACCCGGCACGAAGCCGTTTGGTTTGTTTAGTGGCTGAGCCCTGGTTTAAACAGGTGTGACTCCACTAAAGATCTACATGTAAAGCCAAAACAAACAGGAAGGAACGTGTCGAAGCTTAGAATGACTGCAATACCTTTCACGCCTGTGTGGAACGGATGTGTTACAAGATACCTCGTCGTATAAAACAACTACACAGCAACTTAGTCGCAGCATTTCATGCATTATTTAGTGTCGCCAGCCTCGGCGGGTTAATTCGAGAGCGTGTCTACCTGCTCCACCTCGTCATGAATCTGGGTTAGTCCCACTGAGATCAAGGATCCTCACTCGGTAGACCTTCAGCACACCGCCGTGAGCCGTCAATTTAAAAAAGGTTCATTCCACTCTGGAGGGGAAACAAAAAGCAACCCGAAATACACACGTCAGCGTCTGGGAAGAGGGCTTCAAAGTGTATTGTTATGTAGTTTATACAGTATGTATAAACTATGTGAGTGCAATATGTAGTTCCCTGTTCAGTGTTCAAAATGTCAAGAAGCTTCCTCTTTGTTCAACACAATGTAGAATCAGACCAGTGAACCTGACTGGACAGTGATTGGAGGAGAAACACGGGCTGTAATACCTCATATCCAATAAAAAGAGACTCCGACTGCCCGAGTGAACCACACAGGGACTTAGTCTCAACCGTGTGTGATATTTTATCATAACTTAACCGCTCAAACTAAATCTAAATTTCATGACCACATTAAAAATACAAGCGGCAGAGAGCGAGGTAAGCGGGGTCGATGATTCAGAACTCTGATACACGTTTTCCAAGTTGAAGTTCCTGTTGTCTGACTGCAGTCTGGTGGCTTTGAGGAGAGCATTTTAACTGTATGTTTATTGAATAAAATAATGATCTAAATCCCTGTAATATTGAACCTTTCCCAGTGAAGACCAACGCCAGATGTTAGTGGGTGTTTCTGGGCTTAATAGCAACATGTTATTTTTGTGCCAGTAATCACTTTAAGTGCATTTTAAATTTTTCTAAAAAGCATCATCACTTGTAAACTTCTCAGACATTATGAGGTGACGCAGAGCTGACGGTGAGAAACCGCTGACATCCCTGCTGCAGTCTGTGAGGACAAGAGTCTGAAAAGAGTGAGGAGGGTTAATTCAAGTGCGATTAAAGTGTTGATTAAGGTGCCATGAAGATTGTTATCTTATAAGTAACTGAAAACCTAATTCTGGAAATCAAGCTACATGAAAATGAAGTGTGAATATCGAGGATGTCTATTAAAGTTCATACGATCGGTCCATTTTGAGAGTGAGAACATGCACCAGGTCACATGGCATGCTGTATTCGTGTGTGTGTGTGTGTGTGTGTGTGTGTGTGTAATGAGTCATGCTAGACAGAGGTGGGGGTGGGGGGGGGGGGGTACACTGGGGTATTACATAACACTCCCTGCTCCGCTAGAGCTGCTTGGGTTTGACTGCACCTCTGGGCTACATCATCGGGGCAAGGGTTGCCAGGTTTGACAACTAGTTTGAGAAATTGGCAACCAATTCTTGGCCGTTGTTTGCCAACAACAGGGACAGCGAACAACAACAAAGCAGGCATCCCAAAATAAAGACGTGGTAAATATGTGTTGCGTTATTGATGAATACATATCGCTGTTGATGTCAGAACCGCTGCACGTGCGTTCGAAAATCAAGTTGTTTGACGAACCCGTCAACAATACAAACAAACTGACAAAGAACCAGATGAAACCTGAACGGAAAACAAAAAGTAAATTGGTGACGTTTTAGGAGTGTCCCGGCACCTTTGAGTGAGACTGAGAATGATACCGCAAAGCAGGAAGAACACCTGGATAAGTGGCACTTCAAGTTCAGGCCGGACAAAGCCACGGAGCTCGAAGCACAACGCAACCGGGCCGCTCCACGATATAACGAGGCGCAAGGCTTTCATTATTAAGCTGGTGACTAATAATGTGTAACCAACTGGAGTTCATCCGTGAGTCATATGAACACTGGCTGTGAGGAGGTAAGGATTAAAGCTGCTCTAGCGTCGTATAAATATCCTCCTCATTAGAGTCGGGTTTCAAGTAGAAGAGGTAACTCTAATTAAGATGCTGGAGTTACATTCTAGTGTGTTTCTCTGTGAATCAAACCTGGAGAAGGGAGGACAACACTGGAAGGTGGAGGGAAACAGGAAAATAAGAACTATTTGTTTCTGTTCCGTCTCTATTTAAAGTTTCATTGGGTTGATTTTGGGCGGTCCCTGGGGACGAAAGTGGGAGTGTTTCCCAACACCAGGCTCCCTTCAGAAAACGTCTATTTGTGCTGCAGCAGGGTCTGACAGTCTGCTGCGTGCAGTTCTGGTTCTCCCGGGCCTCCCCTCTACTCAGTAATGCGGTCTGGGTCTCCAGCAGCGTGGAGTCCCTGTTGGCTCCCAGCGGGGGGGACCAGGAGGAGCAGAGAGGAGAACCGTAGTGACGAGCGGTAAGCATAGCTCTATAGAAATAGACAATGTTCTCGCTGATGGTCTCGGTCATATAGAGGATCAGTATTAATGTGATAACCAGAGGAAAGTAACTCACAGCGGCACCAACATGAGAGCGAGTCAAACTGAAACCAGTATCTTCGTACAACACATTCCCAGAGCAGCTACGTCTTAGATCTGTACCGGCAGCGCTGGAGACAGCAGGAATCTACAGACGTCACAAAGAGCAACGCTAGTTCAGCAAAGCTCCAGGGTTTTAAAGCTTTCTGACTGTTTCTGTTTGAGAGTATTCATATCTCATCTTGAAGTCAAACTCTTCAGTAATGAGTATATGTATGGTCATCAACAAGTTTAAAATCAAATACTGTAAGGGCCTAAATAAATGCATCTGCTGCTGCCAGGTCCAGGTCCAGGTCCAGGTCCAGGTCCAGGGCATTTCCCTGCATGCAACCTGCACTCTGACCCCATGGTGTGTGTGTGTGTGTGTGTGTGTGTGTGTTTGTTTGTTTGCGAGAGAAAAGAACGTTTGTCTTCGTGAGCTGAGCTCCACATTAGAAAGCAGAGTGGGATCTTTCTCCAAGTGCCACTGAGCTTTAAAAGCCACACTGACTTATTGCTACCTGTCTGACAACACACACGCACACACACACACACTCTTAGTCCACTGTGTGTGTGTGTGTGTGTGTGTGAGTGACAAGTGTTGGATCAGCGGGATTTAACTCTCTCTGACAACAACTGGGTCACACGCTAACACGGTGCTGTTAGGAATTTCCTCCCCCCCCCCCCCCCCACACACACACACACACACGCAGACGTACAGTATAAACACAGCTTTGACCTACATATCAACACATCAGAGGCTAATAGTGTAATAAAACATGTCACACACACACCTCTCATTCTCCTTCCCTTGGCCACAAATGTAACCTGAGCACTCTTACAGGACGACCACATACAGGACGTGACATATAGGGAAGTGGGGGGTTAAAGCGGTCACTTCCTGTTTACCTCGGCACCTCCCCTCCCCCCGTGTTCCCCTCTGGATGACGTGTTTACAGCTTTTGTGAGGATGATGGGGATGAAAGGGAAACTGGGCAGTCTGGGTGTTGCAACCTGACTAAAAATGTTGTTCGGCTCCTAATTAACAATTGCGAGCAGCTTGGTTCATTTGCTCTCTCTGGCCTATCAGCGTGTGACGTCGCCTTTCCTCCAGGGCTCAAGAGAGGTGAGGAAGTGCTCGCCCAGGGCTCTCTGATCCTCTCCCCACTTAATGCAGACCTCAGTTCAGCTGATGGTGTCTGCCACTAACCCTGATCCTGATCCTCAGGCCCTTTAGAACGCCTTTGCTGTCTTAACTTTTCTGATTGAGGGTGATGTTGAGCGTTCAGAGATATTAAAGGGGCACCTGTCCTCCAGCTTACCTGCATTATGACAGACCTTAGTAGCATTCGTGAGAGTTTGTGCTGCCTCGTGATAACCGAGTGCTCCACAGGCTTTATTTTGTTATTCTGCTCATTGGTTTAGCTCCATTAAAACCTTCTTTATTCACATTTCCTTATTAGTGGAGAGGTATGATCATAAAGGAGGCACTTTTTCATTCTGAGGGCACTCGTGAGATGAGTGATTATTTCAGGATTAATGTGGTCGGGATCTTGTTCTCAGGCTTCAGCTGGATCTCCACCACCACAATATCCAAACTTTATATTTGAGATTTGTAGAAAACCATGTTTTAGAATTGTCACCTTACTATGACAATCATAACCATGTTCTTGAAACACTCGGCGCTAATCAGTGGTGTTAATAAGGAAACCTGAAAGAGAAATCTAGATGTTTGTGTCGCTGGTTAAACAAACCTCAACAAGACAAAAGAAGAAGCTGGAGTCCCGGCGCTGAGGCTGTAGCTCTGTACCTGTTCTCTGGACTAAAGGACCGATTCCCTTCCTCACTTCTGACTCATCTAGGAAACGAGAAGATCACAAACAGCACCAGGCTGCTGGTGGAAACTCCCCGCTGCAAGTCCAGCTTTTATAAATGCATGGGAGGAGAAACAGAAGTACGCACTTCAAAACAATGAGCACATAACAACCTGCGGACTGTCAATGAGTGTGTGTGTGTGTGAGGGATGAAGCAGGCAGGCATTCAATCACATAACCTGCACTGTCATACTCACTCCCACACACACACACACACACACACACACACACACACACGCGCTCTCTCTCTTCCTACACACACTATTCTAGCTCTCTAACACAACCACTCTGGCAGGGCGTTTTCCATCTTCACCACAGTGGCTGCAGAGGAGAGGATATACCGTGGATTTAATTTAATTTCATACTACAATACATGCATTAATCTTCCGCATCACACACACACACACACACACACACACTAATCGTCACTGCCAAAAGGCCATCCATACCAGCTCTACACCTGGATTAAAGGGGTTTCCACAGTAATCTGTCGTGGATGATTCATTGTGTACAGCTCCTGTTTGTACACTGAAGTCTCTGGGGTTTACTTCCTGTGTGTCAATTAAGTCACAGATCAGAGTGAAGCTGCAGACGAAGGCGTCGTTAATGAGATGGCTGCAGACAGCGTCACATTCTCATCGTTCTTACCCGTGTTGTTATTTGCACTGGAGTACTCTACCACTTATTATTTACTACCAATCAATACTTTCTTTTTTAGTTGATAAAATGTGATAAGTGTAGAAAAAAAGGACCCTTACGGTTTCTCAGACACCAGGGAGACAAATGTACCTGCAGTCCAAAACCCCAAAATGTTCAAGTTTAAAATGATGATTTGCTGCTTTGCAACTGTGGCGCACTGGGTTAAGAGGTCGTCTGGGAACCGGAAGGTCAACGGTCACGTCACGTGTCGAAGTGTCCCTTAAGGGGATAAAAATAGTATAAATTCATTCATTCATTCATTCATTTTTATTTATTATGAATGCAACGAGTCGGGTCTGCAACTAGTTATTATTTTCACTTTCTTTGTATCAACAAAATATCCGAAAATAATGAATAAAATAAGTCTGGTTTGGTCCGAGAAACGGTCCAAAAACCCAAATATGTTTGTTTTGATGTCACAGATGACAAAGAAAAATTGCAAAATTATGACATTTGAGAGGCTGAAACCAATTTATTATTCTTGCCTCATCAAATTCTTGTTTTATTAAATTCATTGATTGATCATTCTGTGGATCATTTCAGCTCTAGACATAATGTGACATTATCGACATTTACAGGAGCAAGACACACACACACACACACACACACACACACACACACACACTAAAAATACAGCATCACATGAAAAAGGCAGATGAACAGCTCTGATTTAAAGAGACATGAAGGCCCCTCCCACCACTGATACTTCATTCTTCAAAACACTGTTTTGGACAACGAGTGTCACTGATTGGCTCTCTGCTGGTCGCATCGGCCACCAATGCGTAGGAGGCTAGCAGGCTAATCACGGTGATGCCATCTTCCTGTCTGACCCGCCTCCTGTTTGACAAACAGCCTGAGGAACAAGAGGCTGGTTTTCAGTGAAGTGTCTCTTTAACGGCCCTCTGAGTCTGAAGGCTGAGCTGGAGGTACAGGTTCGAGGGCAGCACCTGAAGTCAGGCAGAAAATAGCTCGAGGAGATACGTGTGTGTGTGTGTGTGTGTGTGTGTCAAGGCTGCCTCGCCAAGTATGAGCGATTACGAGGAGCTGGACTGACCCGGTTTTCTAGAAGTCCCTGAAGCAGACCAGTGAGGGAGGTTACATCAGCTCTGTACTCCCAGAAGACACTCGCATATACAGTATAACAGCCGCAGAGATGAATCAGAGGAGGCTACTGCGGGTCCGGCAGCCGCTCAGCGGCTCGGCCGGGCTTTAAACTCTGCTGGACGCTGTCCACTAGTCAGACCATCCCTGCAACGCGCTGGGCTGAGAAATAGAAGAGGGGAGGCCGACTGCGAGACAGCAACAACAACAAAAAAATCAATCTGATAGCTTGGGTTTCCACGCCAGGGGCCACACAAGAGCCCGACCGACCGGAGAGCGACTGATTCAATTTACCTAAGAAGCCCAGCTGTTACTCAGAGAGACAGACACACAGAAGTGTGTGTGTGTGTGTGTGTGTGTGTGTGTGTTGAGAGAAACTGCCACACGAGCACTTTCCTTTCTTTCTTTTAGTAATTCCATTTTTATGTACTGTAGGTCTCCACTTTGGCAGACACCAGATTCAAGACATTAAATCTTGTTGGCTTGCTAAATGACTGTGTGTGTGTGTGTGTGTGTGTGTGTGTGTGTGTGTGTGTGTGTGTGTGTGTGTGTGTGTGTGTGTGCTCTTTCACAGTGCTGAGGCTCATGACAGGCCGTATATCTTCCATACATCACCTGCATGTGACTCTTGATTTCATTATGGGCACAAATAGAAATTAGAAAGCTGCGCAGCACTCTTGTCTGTGTTCGCTGCTTCTCTCCATTAGAGCGGTGCAGCCTGAGGTCCAGTCCTCAGTCTAGCGTTGTGCGGTTTAACTTCTATTTGGACAAATCACGAGACAACGTGCCCGTTAGAAGCCATCGCAGAACACACGGCTTTGTTTACAATGCAGCATGTGGCCGGCGGCCAATCGTTTTTGCTGACGGTGCACATTTTGCTGAACGTTTTTTGTTTTTTTATAGCAATGTCCTGTTTTATTAATTCATTTACTGATATACTTTGCTAAGAGGCTGCAACTAAACAGTTTATTAATAGAGTTTGGCATAAACCAAATAGATGATCCATGCATTAGATCATGTGACGAATGGTTTCCTCAACATGCTAATAATAGTTAGCTCATAGCAGGCTTGTAGCATACTTCAGAACCTGCACATGTGTGACGGAGGTGGTGTTATTTTTGGAGACAGCAGCAGACAGATGATGCTTAAACCTACTGACTAAATGATGGCAGGTTTTAATGAGACAATGCTCCTACACTTCCATGGCAGCGCCTTGCTCTTCCCGTTCCCCGGAGAGCAGCGAGCCCTCTCAGCTTCACTTTACCGGAACGCCTCCCGACTCACCCGGAGGACCGAAGCCTCTACAATGCACTTGACAAGCACGGCCACCAAACGGACAGATTCAAGGACGCGCACACAGTCGGACATAAAAATCCTGCCAGGCCCAAAAAGGAGGGATATTTAGAGAGCCCTCGTAAAGGTTTGCAGTGAAGCCAGCCTCCAGACCTTCCATTAGTTTACTGAAAACACTGTTTGGGAGCAAAGGCTAATTATGCTCCGAAGAAGATGAGATCTGGCACCCGGAGGAGGAGAAGGTCAGGAAACAGAGTCCACGCAGCCTTGTGGACCGCACTGCTGCAGTCCGACATTTGTTTTATGCAGCTTGGACGGAGCAGAGGAAAGAAAGCCCTGTTCTGACGACATTAGTGTCACTAAAGGACGCGACGCAGAGGAATATAAATGTGCAACTTTCTTACAGATGCTGCGTCTCTCCTCATATTTCAGTTCAAACCATGCTGTGTGTGCCTCAGTGGTAGTTTCTGTTAGTTATCAAGTAATCCGTATACACATAAATACATTATTATAATTAATCTCATCCCTTACTTTTCATCATGGCAGGAAGTTAACTCTTGTTGCTCACTGGAGCAGTGAAGAACTCAGTATACTGTCAATCAAACTACACGTTTGTGTGATTCGTTGTTTAATGCGTTGCTAATAATAAAGAGCTTTTAACCTGGAGTGTGAGTTAATGAGTGTTTGGCAAGCGGTAATTACCGACTACGAAACGTGACTTACAATCAAGTGCAATTTATGTATATCAAAACCTATTGATGTGTCTGTTAATGAGCCCAGAGTGCAGCTGTCGACCACCATGCTGATGGGTACGAACGGCTTGTAACACCAGAGGGAAGGAGAGGAGCGAGTGCAGCCGAGCCGAGCGCCATGCGGCACCAATCAGCGCTAAAGAGGTCGGAGAGGTCGCCACACGGCCGCTGGTGCCCATTGACTGAGAACGAGCAGAGGCCGAGCACGGAGAGGCCTCCTCCATCGGGGGGGGAGGGGGATGAGAAGCTCGGAGCACATGGCCTTTTCACCACATGACACACCAGAGGAGAGAAGAAAGCAGGGCAGCAGCTATCTAGTGGTTGAAAATGCAACAATGCTCTTGCTAAAAACAATAGACTTGTACAAAAACAATCCATTTCAATCCTCACCTATGACCCAGTAGAAGTGTGAGGTGGTCTGCCATCTGTCTCTATTTACATATTTTGCTGTGTTCGGGACGTTTCCGGGTGTCAACCGCTGTAAAAACGTAGCCACCGGGTCCCAGATCATCAGCACACATCCAAGAGGAAGCAACCAAAATGGCGGAACCGAAAAAAACTATTGCAAATATAACGAGGCGAAACGAACCCCGAAAAATGTAAAATATTATGCTTTTTTTTTTTTTTTACATGGGTAACAACTACTAAAACAAATAGTAGCTGGCTGGCATGCATACTGTATACCAGTACTAGTGTTGGTGCACAGACTGCACTAAAGTGTCCACATGTTTGGTGAATCCCTCCCAGGCCAGCAGGTGGACCGCAGAGACGCCGGGTAAAGAAGTCCACGTTCGACTGTTCCACTTAAACAAGCTGATCAGATTGTTTCACGCCAGCCTGTCTTTCTATTTCTGTTGATTCATGAAGACAGAATTCTTCTTCTCTTTCAACTTAACCCAAATCAATCAGGATGTGAGCGTCGGCTAAATGCTTAAAAAGTGTCACCATAAAAACACACACAGCTTCAGAGTCGTGTGCACATCTGGAGCCGGCTTATTATCCTGCAGGATTCCCTCTGAAATGCGCCTACGCGTCACTTTCCCCGCCGCAAACAGGTGCAGCAGGCAGACGTGCAGCGGGTGACACTTTAATGAAGCATCAGAGGTTCTGGGGATTTGTGTTTGCACCCTTTAGGGTCCTCTGTTGTTCTGCTGGAGTGACAGCTATCGGTGGGAGCAAATCTAGGCCATCGCTGTGTTTGGGAAAGATGAAACGACTGGGTCAGTCACATGGTTCGCCACAGGTAAGACATCTCCTGCATCAGGTCTGTCAGGTGGATCGCTTTCTTGTTCCTCTCCCACAGAGTTTCATATTAAACATTAAAAAGAGGAATATTCAGAGAGCAGCTCATGTTTGATAAATCATCAAAACTAGCGATCGCGTGAAAAGCACTGAAGAGCTATTTTGAGACGGCGCCTCCGTGCCTTTTTATAAAAAGTGCTGAACTTCTTCATGCCTTCCTTTTTTATAAACTTCTCTCAAGTTGTCAGTGAGTGCTGTTGCCAGGCCACAGTGAATGTGAAGTGGGCTGTAGTCTGTGCTGAGCTTGTGTGCCGAGTAAAGAAAGGTTCTGACACAATACCTCGCGGTTGTCTCGAAAAGAGACGAGGAAATGAAAGCCGAACGAGAGCAGCCGTGTAATTAGACGGTGAATATTATGTACGACATCAGACTCTCAGCGGGGCTTTAATTAAATAAACGTGAGACTTCTTGTGCTGCACTTTGGTACAATTTGAGCAGAGCATTGGTTTTTCCAGAGTCAACCACCCACGCTCCGTTTTAAATGGCACTCATCTCACCTGCCTACCACGGGTCAGCCGGCGATCCTTAGGTCTGTTTATTCTGTTATCTTTGTACTCTGCCTGCACCGTGTCATCTGTAAACACACTCACTCTTATCACACTTCATTCATGTGGTTTGTGATTCTGTTAATGATGCGGCTGAAACATAACGGATGAGCTAATCGTCTGTATTTTCATGTACAATAGCAGAGCTGAAATTATCAGTCTGGAACAATTTCGATGATTGATTTTATCTTTGAAGTAAAATTTTCAAAAGCAAAAATGCCAAAAAAAATCCCTGGTCCTCACTGGTTGTCTTCTATGATGCTAAACTGAACTAAACTTGGACTGTTGGTCAGTAAACTAGACAAATATATCAACGTGGCATTTTGAATATGTCCTTGATTATCGTTTAGTCAATAAAATATCAGACGAAAGTAGACAAAGGCCCTTTTAGATCAAATCCCTGATAATATTGTGCAATAATTAAGCAACACATGCGCAGAAATGTACACAGTTTTAAATCAAAATGCTGATGTAAGCTAGTGCCCACCAATTACAATCAATAACATCATGACATCCATCTATCAATCAATCTGCCACTTTTAGCAACAAGGGCGGTACCACGGCCCTTTGTAGTAAATGATAAGCCCCGCCCCCTTTTTAAAGCGGTTTCCCGTTGGTAATCCATCTCCGCTTCACCGGGTAGACGTCACAGTACAGAAGCTTGAAGACGCCGGCACTTCAGTATCACTTTGGTTCAACCAACCGTAAGAAAAACAAAAGAATAATCAATTTCAGAAAAGCAGCAAATCCCCACAAATGAGTCTGAAACTGGGGAAAGATGAATCTATTATCCAGACACTTTCCTTTTGGATCGACTCATCGATTATTTGTTGCCGCTCTGACATGAACCAAATAGTCCATTGATTAATCAAGGAAATAATAAGTGCTGCAACATGATCCTTTTGAACACAACCCCCCCCCCCTTTCCTTTCCTCTGTCCTCCATCTTTCCTGTCGCTAAAACACAGAGTGGGGGTTGGGCTGAGCTTCGGTCGGTGCAACAAGGTTAATATCCTCTCAATCAGGCCCGGCTTCACCAGAGGGGGAGGAAGAAAAGAGGAGGAGGAGCTGCGTGGAAACCCACAAGGACAGTTTGACTCTTCACCGAAAGTGAAAACAAATTGTTCGGAGAAACAGCGGCGGCGCTCGACGTCTGCTCGCCGTGTTAATATCGTCTCCGTTGACCTTTTTCGCGCTGGAGACTGTTGGGGTTATCGCACTGAAAATGCCATCCAGGTTCACCTATTAAGTCTTTAATCGCACATAACACTCCGTCTCCTGCGTGAGCTGCACCCCCCGCCTGCTGCGGCCTTAAAACCCATTTATAATGTAATGATTGATCGTAAAACATAATGGGAGAGATGGAGCTTCAGAGACCATCAAATGGCGGCTAAAGTGCAGAGTAGAGGACTCCGGTACCTCCAGCGCATCTTGTGTTTCAGTCCGGATTTCTTTCTTTTTTTTCAGACACGCTTTAGTTGCAACTCGTGATGTGTTTTCAATTTTGGACTAATTTAATATCCATTAGGCCCTACTTTCTCTTTCACTGGTGCCAAGCGGAGGATATCCTCGAGGCAATCGGGTAATGTGGAAGCATTCCGCTGATCGTACTCATCGGATCAATAAACCACAGAGAACCCATTCTGCCCCCGTCTGAACGCCTGACAGGTCCTCGTGACGGTGCACAGATTTGCGGTTTATTTCTCACAAATACAACGTTTTATAAAGTAAGACCGTGAGGGGAGCAGAAAACTGATAAAAACATCCAATAGTTGGTTTTTCTTTTAAGCCAAATAACTCGTTTTTAGCTGCGTGCTTGAAATTAAAAGTGTCTCCCGCCTGCAGAATGAATCTCTCTTCTCCTTTACTTTGGTCACGGCAAGATTCAACAGGAGAAAACACTCCCACCCTCTCAATAATAACCTCTGTGAGGCCTGATTTATGCCCCAGCAGGTACGTCTGCACTGCTGTGGTCATGATCTCATACTCACGACCAGCTCCCTGCGTCTTCCTCCCTTTCTCAGCTGCTCAGTATTCATATCACACACACGTCTCTTCTCTTTGGCAGAAAACTCTTTGCTTTGGGGAATGGGGTCGTACAGAACTGTTCTGTAGACTTCTAGCACACAGAGCTACTTAGCATCAGTGAAAAGCTGAGCATTGCGATGTGCAAAACATTTTTTAGCTGCGTCTGCAACACCCTGCAGCCCGTGGGGGATGTGTGCACCGCCGTGAGCGCTGTTCTGTACCGTGGCCACGCTAAACTAAGCGCTGAGCTTTGCTCCAGACGGGACGAGCCCCGTGCGGATCTGCCCCGGAGCTCACGCGGGCTACTGCCGCTGTCGGCTCACAAAGGCTCTTGGACAACTGTGCTGACCTCGGTAGTCTGAGTCTAGCTGTCAGTCAAAATGTTTGCTTTGAAGATGAAAGTGCACAGTCACTTTTCTCAGTGAGACATGAGCTGGGGGTAAAAACACGACGGCGGTTAGGTCTACCTACTGAGACATGAAATAAAAGATGTATTCTGTGTTCTAATATCTCTTTGCGTATCTTCAATACATAGCTCATTAATGGCAAAGGGGGGGGGGTGTCATCACTGGACGTGTGTGTTTGGATATCGGCAGACAAAAACTTTCCGGTCCAGTCTGATTCATTCATGTCTCTCTCCTGCTTGGCGTCCTGGTCCAACCACTCGGATGAGGTGGGTGTTGATGGAGTCCACGTTTTTCAAAGTCACGCCCACTTTCGACCAATCGAATCAACCGATTTGCTCGAGTCCGTCTCATGATCATCGTTAGAGGAGCTCAAGATGTTTTGGCTGACTGATTTCATTCAAGCATTGATTGAATAACCGAGTTTGTACTTTAGTAATCCACATTAAGAGACCAGATCTTTGCATGTGAAACCTCCTTGGCAATGAACCGGCCCTCTTGAATGTGTGTCCGCTCAGCAGCCTAATGCTGCTCACACACCAGTCGCGTTTTTTTGATTGACGCGCGTCGAGATCACATACAAAGTCTATGCACAGACGCGATGAGACTAAAAATCGCGGCGCGCCAGTCTCATCGCGTCTGTGCATAGACTTTGTATGTAATCTCGATGCGCGTCAATCAAAAAACACGACCGGTGTGTGCGCAGCATTACTCCCTAATCAGACCACAGATGAAGAGCAGACAGAGCCTCCTCCTCCTCCTCCTCCTGCTTTCCCCACTAACGATATCTCCATCTCCAAATCCAGCGGGCTACCTCCCACCATCCCACCGCCTTCCATCGTATTACTTCTAATCACACCACTGTATTTTTGGCACTGCCCGTCTGCTGTATGTCAGGAGCTGGCAGCCCCCCTGGCACGTAGCCTGGCCCGGCGTGGCGCTTCTGTCCTCCACTAAATGAAGACCACGCCGCCGCCGTCTGGATGTCTGACGGCGAGCTAGCTCGCTTTGAGCGGCTGTCAGCGAGGGGAGTGTCACGCTGGGAAGATGAGTCTGTGCCCGGACACCACGGAGCTGGCAGTGCAGAGGGGAGGCTTCATGCCTGAGTGGGGGGGGGCGACTATCTCCATATGCTTTCAGCTGTTGGGATTAAAGTTTAAAAGCTCTGGGATGAACAGAGAACTGTACCGTTTGGTCTTCAGAGCACTATCCGGGAGCAGCGGTCTCGGATTAGCTTCGGTTTATCAACTTACATGCAAACGGATCAACCGGTCCTCCTCATGTCTGGGCACAAGACGGAAGAAGCAGCAGAAAACTTCATGTACAGACTGAGAAAGATACCGAGCTGCTTTGAGAGCGTCATGAGATGCTAACCTACTTTTTTCCTTTACAGGTGTGTTTGGGGAACACAAGGCTGCTGTGGCGTTGCACGCAAAGACAAAGGCATAATCCTGAGGCTGCAGGCGTACAAAGCTAACTCCCCAGATGTATAGGTAGTCTGAGAGGATGTGTGCGTGTGTGTGTGTGTGTGTGCGCGCCTGTTTACCCAGTCACACAATGCAGGGAGGAAGGGAAGGAAAACACAGGGATAGGCAGGAACCTTTTTTTCCGAATACAGTTCAGCAAAATGTCTCGGCTGAAATGTCATCCAGGCGAGACGGCAAAACAGAAAAGCACTGCGCAGGTGTGTCGGCACAAAGTGGACGCCCGACAAATAATTATAGTTCCAACACCTTCCAACCACGATTTAAGTTGCAGTCGGAGGGATTCAACTCCAGAACACGTTGGCCCTTCCTGATGTGTTTCTTTTCTCCAATGAGCACCATTACATTTGATGCACACTTCACGCTAATGAAAGTGTGTGTGTGTGTGTGTGTTTATTGGCCGAGGTTAAAGTCTCAAATGATTTGACGTTGGACGTTTTGCATCCACTTTTAAAAATAACTTGAAATAAGCAGTCAACTACGGTCGATGCAGGTCAAATTAATTCGCGCGGCGCGTTTAAGAAACATCGGTTTGTACGGAAATAAAAACGGCTCCAATTTGAAGTCAGCGTGAGAGAAAGCATGCACGCTCAGACCAGCTCGGTCTGTCAGAAGGCCGAGCTGGTCCCCCCCCGAAGTGTGCTATAATATAATTGTGCTGAAAGGCTGCACGCCACAGGAGGAGAGTTTTATATCGAAGCCTGCCCGCTGTACCGGTGTCAGGTGGTATTTATGAGACTGGTAATGGGGCTGAAGACCAGGCACACCTGCTACGCTGGGCAGGGTGTGTGTGTATATAATATATATATATATATATATGTATATACACACACTGAATATAATTGCAGCAAGTCTTCTTGTTTTCAGCTGTATTTTTGCGCTGTGTTGAGGACAATATGGAGATAAATAAACGTGACTTGTGAGATGGATCGGCACAGACCAGAGAACAGGTTTTCCATGAACGAAGTCAAACTCAAGGGAGGAAAATGTTCGGTCACGTCCAATGAACATATTTACACATTCACACTTATCCATTTTTGGATTAATTTACTTGCAGCATTTTCCTGTTCCCAAATCAGCTCAGAGCTTATTTTGAGAGTTCTGTCACAGTTTAGGGCTGCGACGAACAATTATCATCATAAACGGATTAACCCGCCAATCGTTCAATCATTTGTTGTATAAAATGTCAGAAGAGACGAACAAGTGCTGTGTATGACATCTCTAATGTTACGTACATTTTCTGTCAATTGATCAATCTATTAATGGACGATACTTATTTCAGATATAAGGTTTTGTGACTGACGTTTGGTGTGCAGAGAGAACATCATTTTGATATGATGCTGTAACAAATGTCTCTTTTGTTGAGTTTCGGGGGCCTCTGCCCGCCGACTGTTAAGAGGCGAAGCGCCCGGTGACTAATGAGCCAATCACAAGCTCACTACAGGTTGGTGAGATGAACTCCAGGTGTCTCTGAGCTCACATTGAGAGCCAGAGGGGGAAACAAACGGCGCCGTTGATGAAACCCGGTCGAGACGTAAAGAAGCTGCAGCACCTGTGCCAATTCTCTTCCACCGATAACCCAAAAAGGAAAACTGCAGCTCAGCCAAAAATTCTGCTTCGGTTACACACTTGATGCAGGCAGGAAATTAAACTCTTTGCCCGTCGACTACTCCGGCTGAGGGTTTCCAAAGTCAACAGCTAATTTGGAGTGACACCGGCTGAACCCAACATTGAGACCACGGTCAAAATCTTCAAATTTCCAACAAGTCGGTGCCAAAACAAACGAGAGGATCGACCGATAATCTATAGGTGTGGTTTGACTTCACAGCACAAAGAGAAGATGACAGTTGACCACAGCTTCCCTGAGCACTGGTGCGCCAATAAAAGAGACATCAATGTAGGGACGATGTACCTTTCAGAACATCAGCTTTTATATAAAAAAACTGAAATGTTTGCGCTCCGGAGGGTCACAACAGGGCCACACAATGACCCCGCCCACCACTGCTGCAGCACTATAACAGAGGA
Source organism: Lycodopsis pacificus (assembly GCA_028022725.1). Taxonomy (NCBI): domain Eukaryota; kingdom Metazoa; phylum Chordata; class Actinopteri; order Perciformes; family Zoarcidae; genus Lycodopsis; species Lycodopsis pacificus. Next base: position 23,056,790 of record CM051700.1, on the reverse strand, counting down.
ACCCCTGTGAGGACACACAGTAGACCCCGTCACTCACTTCCTGCCATAACAGACAAAGTAAACAAGCCACACCATCCCAAACACGCACGCACAATAATTATGTGTGGTTGATAACGATTTAACGGCGAGGCCCGGGGACAGAGACGAGTGTGGTGATTCAGACGGCTGCTTCGATGTCCTCTCATGCAGCACACAGAAAAAGAACGCAGAAGAAGAAGAAGAAGAAGAAGGTGCGTCAGCCTTTTTACGCCACAGGTTTCCCCCGGCGAAGGCAGAGGGAGCCAAAATCCCACCGAGCGGCGGACGCAGAAAAGCGAATGATGAGGGAGCCTGCGGTGGCGTTTTGGCCACATCTCTCGCAGACCGAGCGCCTCAGCAGTCACGCTGCAGCCAGAACTGCTTTGATCGACAGAAATCCTGCAAAGCGGATAAACGCGGCGGCCTTCTCGGCGACGGCAGAGATCCTGAACGCTCAGCGGGGAAAAAGAATAACAATTACAGACGGAAAGCTAATTGGATGTCATGATTAATACAAAACAAAATGCAGTGAAAAGGGGCAGAAACATTGTTTTTATCCAAAATGTTAGTAAAACGCGCTAGCCATGAAACTCCACTAGAGCTGAGAGATGATGTGCATCATCGGTTAATCCACCCGGTATTCTCTCGATTAATCTGTTAATTAAAATAAATAAAAAATCAGCAAATACTTTAAAGTCCAGGGTGATGTTTTCAAATTGCTTTGTTCTTTTTTTTTTTTTGTCTAAAACTCAAAGATATTCAATTTCCATCTGCATGAAATGAAAAATTGATTAGTTTGTTTTGTCCAACAAACATAATATATTCAGTTTGTGATTAAGTATCAGCAGATCTTTACACTAGAGAAGCTGGAACCAGTAAATATTTGGTATTGTTGCTTGATAAATATCCTGAACTCTATTACTCCCTCAGATCTAATGTCAAACACAGTTGTTACGTCTTCATGGCCCGACTTGAGGCTCAGTCACATGACATGTCACATGACTCTGTGACGGTAGAATAAGGTGTTTAGAGACATGGCTTTCGGGCCCTGCCGACACCCTGCATTGGAGGTAACGCGGTTATTGTCACAGCTCCGGTGCAAACGTGTTGCTTCGCCTGCGCCCGCAGCTCATCAGAGAGCGAGCGCTCTTCTGGCTCAGCAGCCGCCTCCATTACAGCCGCATCACCGGCGGCTCCGTGGCCCCGTCCCCTCCGTCCCTCCGTCCCTCCGTCCCTCCGTCCCTCCGTCCGTCCGTCCGTCCCGTCTGGGTGTAATCCATCAGGGCCGGGTGGCTTCCATTAGCGCTGCCCTCCGCAGGGACAGGACGGCCTCTAAAGCGCAGCACTCAGGGAGCGCACTGGGGCCCTCGCACTTTACCCTCACAGCTTCATCAACTCTGCATCCCTTGAGCCACACACACACACACTCACACACACAACCTCTGGAGGGCCCAATTAGCAGCCATCACCTGTAATTCAATAACAACACTCCCTTCCTCTCCGCCTCTCTTTCACCCGACGGTGCGTTTCGCTTGCACGCTTTTAAAAAAAGGGAGACGACTCCTAATGTTCTGCGTCAACACACGAATCCAAATCTACACCGACAGTTTATGCACGGATCTGAATAGATTCGGTTTGCAAAGCAGAAGAAGGGTGCTCCACTTCCTCTCCCATTCAGTACGAGCATCTCATCCTTCAGGATGGAGGAGAGACGCAAAGAGAGAATCCAATCGCTACAACGTACACAGAAGCACAGCAGCAGGATCATTGGGAGCCAACAGCTCCACACATAACTGAATGATATTTAAATACCAATGGCAGCACTGGCAATGAGGCGACCACTCAACAAGTACAACTGTCAACTATATTTTCATTACCCATTAATAGAGCTATAAAACATCAGACGATAATAAAACACGTGCATCTAATGTCCCAGAGGCCGAGGTGACGTCTTCAAAATGCTTGTTGTATTCGAACCAACAAGACATGAAGCAGAGCTAAACAGCAAATCCTCACATTTAAGGAGCTGGAGCCTTCAGGTGATGAAAATGGTTTCTTTTAAACTGTATGCAGATAATGCTGCGACAACAACCTGCCGACAGCCACGCTCATTTATTTCCCTTGGGGGGGGGGGCAGACGCTCACAGAACCACACGATTGTTTTCTACTCCAACTCAACTGCAGAGAAGTAATCAGCCGAACCTTCTGGTCAACGGCTTCCCAATCCTCCTGAGGTGTGACTTGAATGAGAAAGCACGGAAATACACCCCTACAGCAATGTGTAGTGGCCCGTAGATATACGGCACCGCAGGTCATTTAACTTAGAGAGACTCTATTCCCAGAATGCCTTGCAACCCCCCCAGAGAGGGGGCGTGGTTGATTTCAACCAAAGTCAGGTGTTTAAATCTGGACTTCCAGCTGAATACGCCTCTTTTCTGAGTGCAGCACGCTACATGTTTTCAGGTCTGTCCACTTACAGTTCGTGAGTGACTCGTCTCATTTGAGACGCACCATAATGAGAGACGAGGCACATGAGAGGAGCATGAATCACTCTAATCTCATTCTCTATTCCACTCCCACCTGCCCTGCTGCTGCTGGACCCACCGAGGTCTCTGGGGGGTCTTTAGTGAGTCCAGGCCCCTCCTCACCCACCTGTCCACCGCTCATGATTGATGTCTCCTGAGGCTGCTGGGAGGTCGCCTCCCCGGCTCCTACTGTAGGTTTTACAGTCGACTTTTTTTAAGCTTTGTTCCATCATGAATATCTTGAAATCTCCCACAAACCCTTTGGTTTTTATAGAGCTTTGCGCATGAACGCTCTTAGACTGAGTTCATACTGGAGAACTTTAGTTCAATCCAGTCCTGGTCAAGTTAAATAAAGCTCCGTTCAGGATCAATAATCCAACAAGCGTCAATTATTTACACTTTTGAGGTTTTAAATGTTTTTTAATTCACATTTACTCCAAACCAATATCAAAAACAGAACCTCCAGTATGATAAAAGGCTATTTATCTGTTCAAATAGATGTAACTTGTTTTAAGAACATCCGATTCGAAGGCTGCAACTGAGATGACATCTTCAGATTTACAGTCCAAAACTCCAAAATATTCTGTTTAGCATCAGATACGACAACGAAAAGCAGAAAATTCTCTCGAATGAGAAACTGGAACTATAAAATAAACTTTTGCTTGCTTGTTTAAGCTCTGTTTGATAACGCACAATATTTCAACACATATCCTCTAAGCTGATCTTTCAACTTGTGTTTTCTTTTCCTTATCCATTTCATTACTCCGCTCCTTCCCTCTTCTCTTCTGTTCGAAATACAAGTGAGTAGCCTATCGCGAGGCGAGCGTCGCCCCGCTTCAGTGACCAACATGCGTGGGGTGACTCGTGGGCTCGGCCTCCTCTCCCCTGCACCAGCGCCCGAGGCTGTGGCTCCGCGTAGAGCCTGGAGGCAGGCGGCGGCGCCGGGCTGCGTCCTCTCTGAGCCGGCGGCCTCTGCGCTGCTTCTCAGGCGGCAGAGAATGGAGGATGTGCAGGATATGCAAATTGTACCACCACCAAAGGAGAGGAGTTTCCCACCGGCTGAGTGTGAAAGAGTGCCCCCTCCCCACCCACCCCACCACCACCACCACCACCTCGCTGAATGAGACTCTTTCTTTTGACACTGGCCTTCATGCACACATAACCCACACAATCACACAAACGTTAAAACAAAAAAAAAAACTCATTAAACATTCATGCAAATGCACACATGCATTTAAATATGGAAGTTTAAACACACACACACACACACACACACACATGCACGGTGGGACGCTGGTCAGAATAAACAGGTTCCCTTCACCACAGGCCGTCTTTCACAGCTCAGCCTCGGTTAGCGCCACACGGTGTAGATTAAGGTTTTAGCTGCTCGGGGAGCCTCTTCAACGCATGAATATGCAGGTGCTTGAATGGCTTCGGCCACCTTTTTAGGAAACGTGCTAATGCGAGCTTGGCAGTTGCTCTGAGATGTTATGCACCGCCGGCGCCGGAGGTTAATTTCCGTCCTGGTTCCACATTTGGCTTTTGTTTTGAGCGTAGGTGGCAGCGAGCAAACTCTGTCTTCACGACATCAATTTCAAACGTCATTTGAAGTTCGGAGGAGGATTCGGCTTTACTGCGATATGGCTGTAATTTAACACGGCCGACTGCAGGGAGAGGGGATCTTTTCTTCCTCTCTTCATTCACTGCGTGGCACGTATCTTTAACGGTTAAAGTTTGGGGCACAGCAGCTTTAAACGCTGACTGCGCTTCATTGATTCGCAGCAGTTCTTTCTCAAATCATCCAGAAAGCAAAGTCATTATCACTCTTCTGTGAGCTGACATTATGGGAAATATTTGAATGTGTGACAAGAACCTAGTGTTGCTTAACATAGCCAGCTCACTTTCCACCTCTCTTAAATGTTTTAACTGCAATTCTAGTCCTGCACACTAAGACACTAGTATTTAAAAAAGTGACATTGGTGCAGTAAAGACACGGTTTGCCTTTCTGTAATGATTTATGATGATCTGTTATAATTTCCATGTGCACTTTTGTGTGACGTTCGCGGAGAAAATATGCCAAACAAACTTTCCTGAGCATCTCGGTTCCGGCTCACTGAGTCACGGTGCGTCTGAGCACATGTGGCTCATGCGCTCTCTGGTGCTCCGGGGCTGCTCCATTGATCTCCGACCTCTCTGCGGAGGCTCTAAAACCAGTGTTGTCAACACCGTGGACACAGACAACTCACAGTTTTGAGTTTCCAAAGCCACACATGTTTCGGATTCATTTAGACTCCCCGGTGCAGCGCAGCCTGAGCGACACAATTGGTCGCTCTCGGTTTCGTGTCAAATCGGAGGGCAGCAGCGCTCCATTTCCCCTAAACCGCGACTAAAAATAGTTCTCATGTTGAGTGTTCACGAGCAGCGGGGGCAAGTCACACCTGCACGATAAAGAGCCCCGTCTCTAGCGAACGCTTTCGCTCCTTTGGCTGAGGCAACTTTCTGAAGCTGTGACTTTTCTTACCCATGAGTATGTGTACTTAGTTGAATAATACCCAAAGAAATGATCCAGACTCTTAACTCTTGAATTCATCTTTACAAGTCAGACGCCGCGGTGTGTATTGTTTAAAGATGACGTGTGTATGCCTTTAATTAGGCCGTGTTGAGTCACGTGCTTCAACCGTCTCATCTGTTGGCCGACGTCATCGAACTGAAACCCAGCAGCACCAGTAGGAACCGCGGATTCTTTCCCCCTAACAGGCACCGTGTTAATGCATGTAAATCCAAACAAGCAGGCCTCTGTTGTTATGCAAAGCCTGGAGCAAAGTAGCTGTTTCTCACCTTGATGCACACACACACACACACACACACACACACACACACACACTCTCTCGCTCTCGCTAACGCATACGCACCAACGCACACACACACTGCTCAATTAGTCACAGCAGCAGCATCACTAGCCTGGACGCACCTCCCCCTCTGGACCATAAAAGGCGATGGGAGGGGTTAATGCTGACGTGCTAAAGACATCCTGTAGTGCTTTGTCATTCCACAGGCCCATTTGTGCAAGGGACACACACACACACACACACACACACACCCTCACAGAGCCCCAGGCTCTTCAGCAAGAGGAGAAAGTGAAACATGAATGACCGATGGTCATGGATCAATTAACAGCTACTGTTGACCACAACCACCGCCAATACCACTCAGGACCATTTCCTTCTGACACTGCCATCTCCCAAATACACAACAAAGGTACATATGGACATACATATTGACATTACACAAAGACTAACACACAAACGACCGATTACCCTGCTGATGAGCATGAAAACAAGTTAGAGTTACTTACATTTACACAACATTCAAGCAGCTATTATTTGTTTTCATACTAATCTCGTGCGTGTACCAGGGCCCGACGCACAGGCGCTGAATAATATCTCAGAGGCAGCGGGACGCTCACATGACCACTGTAACTGGAGCAACTTTCAATTGACCTCAAGAAAATGGTTCATTTATACAAATCTGGAAGAATGAAGGACTATAAAACATGCCGCAGCGTTTCGATTTGAGCCCTTTTAAGAGCGAGTGATTGTACGAAGCCGCGGCGTATCACGGTCTGAGGTGCCGTATAGTTCTCGTGAGATGATGCAAAAGCTTGCTTGTACAACATGCGAGGCATTAATGGAGCATTACGCATCGACAGAGGAGAGCTGAATAAATACCAGTCGTCTCATCGCATCAAACACCAGCAGGCTGATCAAAGAGCCCGTTATCAAAGAGACAGGAGGCTTCCTTTAACACGGTGACTCAAAGCACTTTCAAATCAACAAATGTAACTTATAGCAAACGTTATAAACACGACAACAATCCCCATACTATTTAACCAAGCGAGCATCTGCAATTTAAATAAGTAAAGGCTTGAGAATTATCATCAAATGTGAAAACGGAAAACGTTTATCTACGAACAGCATCCGCTGTAGAACCGGAGACTGAAAGGGTTCCTCCTCTAGTCGTGCTATGGAGCTGATGTATTTTTACCTTTTTTTCCTGAGAGCGTTTCCCTGTTTTGTTTATCTCGTGCACAAGCACGAGGTCCACTTATAACTAGGGTTGGGTACCGTTTGGGTTTTTTCCGATACCGGTGCCTAAACGGTGCCTGAACCGATACTTTTTTCTTCAAATTGAACAATATATTAACTGTTTAAAGTATACTATAAATATAAATAAATACAAAACACTTGGCTTCAAACTACAGCTTCAAACTTTTTAACTATGAACAATATGTTAACTGTTAACAGTTTACAGTATACTTAAATAAATATAAATAAATACAAAACACACACACACGCTGTACGCACACTACAGCTTCAAATTTCAGCAATTATTTTGCAGAAATATGAGCATATTTTCCTTCTCTGGCAAAATACGACACGTCTCATGACTTATTTTATTTTACCAGTAGGTGGCGGTAATGCGCCAATTCGTCGTTTGCCAACCGCCAGTTGGTCTCAAAGGAGGAGAAGAAGAAGCTTCCGCGTGCCTGTGTTGTTGTGCTTATGAGCGGCAGCACTAAGTTCCCCGTTGTAATAATACGATGAGTGAGGAGCGGAGGACCGAGTCCTGCTGCCAGGACGGAGTCATCAGAGTAGTGTCAAAAAAAGTATTTCAATCGGCTCAGGCACCGAAAGGAAGCACCGAAATCTGCGTTACGTTTCGGTCCGGTAGGTACCGGACGTATAGGAACCGGTTCCATACCGGCACCGAGTTTCGGTACCCAACCCTACTTATAACACTGACCCACAGGTGGCGATAACATGCCGGATATGCTGCAAAGGCCCAGAAGAAGACTGCCAGCTGGCAAACAAGCATGTAAAGAATGCTGGATTTCAAATAGTCCTTTCACAGAAAAACATTTCGAGAGCAAAGGCGACGCATTCAACACATTTGTTCCACCTCGCGGGCACACACACTGACATAACATGACACCCTTCCCATATTCCTCACAAAAACGCCAGTGAAGGCCGCGGGCCCTGGCCGGGCTTTGGAGGTATATGAGCAGTCCAAGTCCGGGAGCAGGCCGCTGTGTTTATCCTGTCAAGGTATGTTAACACCAGGCTGCATTCCTGTCGTCCCTAAATTGCAGTGTTAGATTACAGCCCAGCTGGGAGCGCGCTCGTACACACATACAAACATGGAGCACTTTGAAGCGTTGGATGACGAAGCCGTGACCAAAGTGGCAGCAGCGGCGGAGTCGCTCCGAGGGCCGACACCTGACATTTACAGAAGAACCGCCCGCGATCAACGGGCGGCGGAGATAAAAACAAAGCTCACCAAGGACCAAAAACGATTTCTCCTCCGCGTCTTGCTTTACACACTTTTACTTTTTGAAACACAGGAACTGTTTTATGTACTGTGCATGCTGCTACAACGCACTAATGTGTGGAAAGAGTTTAATTTAGGCGAAAGCAAGTCGAGTAAGAGAAAAGTGAGCGCTGTTCAGGGTCTCTGCAGGCAGATAGCTAGTAGACACTCATCATGTACTGGGCTTTTATAGCGGCGTGTTTACAGCTGCCGCCTGGTGGGAAATCATCTCCGTAAAGAAGGAGAGCGAGACCGACCGACTGTCGGCCATTAACACCGGGGAGGGTTAGGGGAAGATGGTTTTAGATGGAGGACAATGCCATTTGAACTTGGGTGGCACACTAACACAGCGCAGACGCCAAAATGTATACGAGGTCCAGCCTCCTCTCAAGCAAACTGCAGCTCACGATGAATGCCATCATAACTGGAGGAAGTGACCCCAAAACACAAGGTTTTCCAGAGACGGATGTTAACACCTGATTGCTGCGGTAGTAGAATATTTTCTTTGTGCATGAACGCTGGCAAAGAGCACAGACCATGTTTGTCTTTAATGACATGAAGTGGATTCATTTGTTTGCCGCTAACCAGCGAGAATGGCAGATTGCTTAATCCGTCCGATAAGGATCTGATAATGATTTTGCAAACAGTTCTAGTTCCAGAAAACATAATTGGGCAACTTGGACCACTGAATAAAAAGCGAGGCCAACTTTGACGCTGTGGTTTGGAGTGTTACCGTCACACGTATCGCTTAAGATGCTATGAACCGTGTCCACTACAGCCTTCAGTCTGTTCTTAATATAGATTACTGTCTAATGTCCAACCGTAATGCTTTGCCTCTATATAGTTCTCACGTCATAACCCATAATAATAAACACGATTCAGCTAAACTCTCACGTGAGTCCCTGGGACATGTGAGGTGTTGGGACAGCTGGAATGTGATCGATCAGTCGATTAATGCAAGATATTTATTGGCTTTTTTTTTGATCAGCGATAAATGAAAAATGCAAAACATTCTGTGGTTGCAGCTGCTCTAATGTGAGGATTTGTTATATAAAATAAACTGAATGTCTTTGGCTGTTAGACTGTTGGTCTGGGAAATTATAACATGCATTTATTTTACTATTATCTGACATTTTATCGAAAACAAATCTATTTATTGAGAAAAGATCTGATTAATCGGTAAATAAATGCCAATCTACGGTCTGTTTACTAATATTGTAATAAATGACAAAGTGTGTCCAACATTAACCTAAGTAAGTATCTGCTGTGGCAGTAGAGTTGAAGGTATCGGCAGCTGTTTGCCACATCATGGTGATGTCAGTGGTGCATTAGCACAGGCTAATGCTTGGCACGTCCGCTCTTTGACAAACCCAAAGGAGCGAACGAGCAGCCTGTGTCATGTAAATGAACTAATAAAGAAATACACGTTTGGATCGAGGCAGGTGGAAAAGGAGCCGAGCAGGACGCGCAGATGAAAGCGGTGCGCACTGAATCGCAGCACCTTTATTTGCCATCTTGATTGTGCGCCCCCGTCACGCGGACGCGCTCCTTTTTACCGTTCTGATCTCATTTACCGTTCTATGTTTGGAAAATGAAACCCAACGAGTCGCTCAGGAGTCGTCGTCCCCCCCCCCCCTCCGGTGTTTGAGCGTCACACTGCAGGGATATATCACGGTGAAAATACACCTTTATAGGTGTTGCATCACCTTGCGTACCTGGCTGTCTCCCGGTCCGGAGAGAGAAATAAAAAATAAAGCAACAACCCCGCCTTCACTGCAGTGATGGTACTGACCGCCATTCCCTCCCTGCACACCGCGCAGGATATTGTATAACGAATTACCGCAACACAATAGATGGAAACGAGAGGTTTAACGGTGAGCTCCATGCGCACCGTTACTGCACACGGTGGGGGTAGAGGAGGGGGGGGGGGGATAACGGAGGAATAAACCACCTTATGCACCGCTCAGTTTACGTGCGGAGTCTCGCACACAGCTGCACGAGACCCCCCCCCCCCCCCCCCCCCCCCAAAAAAAAAGGCGACCAATCCACACACGCAAAAAAAAAAACCACATAAAAGGGAACATAAAACATGCACAAGTGGGTCAGAAAAATGCGTGTCGATGAGATAAATCCCGCGAGAATGAAGGGAGGCGAGCATCCATGCGAAGCTGGCATGGCACAACTACAAAAAAAAATAAATAAATCATCGCTACCTGCACAAGTTGACATTTGGAGCGGTTTTTTGTGGCTCCTCACGAGACACGGAGCCTTTAGGGAAACGCAGAGCAGATCCTGTTCCGTCCACGGTGGAGAGCCGCAGGTGTTATTTCTGTTTATTTCTAGGCCGTTTGTCAGCCCCGTTATCCGCGTTCAGGTAAACATGATGATGATGATGATGGTGATGATGATGACGATGGCTCCTGTACGGACGCACAGAGTCACCGTCGTGTCGTCACCAGGAGAGAAGAAGAAGAAGAAAAAGGTGCTTTCCAGCCCCTCGGCTCACACACATAGTGCCTCGTAACGGTGAATAAAAATATATAAATATATGGGTTACCTTTTTTTTTATTGGCCGATACGACGTAAGAGGGGGAGAGCACAGGTAAGATCCGTCCAATGAGAGGCTCGGGCTGTGTACATTTAAAACTATCAGAACAGCCTTCACCTGAATTCTGTTTTTATATCCTTGACTTCATAACAAGTGGACTTAAAAACACTCGTATCGTGTGAAACGATGCTCCAGCCCACAAACACCTAATCTGAGATCATGGTTAAAATGATGTTATAAACGCCCTGTAGGAGGATTATTACAACTATATCAAAAGCAAATACAAATACCACGAAGAAAGATCTGGTAAATATGTCGACACAACAAACAAATACAGACTAAAAGTCCATGTTATGTAATTAAGTGATTAATAACTAATGCTTAGAAAAACATATATATAAATATTCTTAATTAATGCCAAAGATGCAGCTAAAAACAACATGTATTTTTCAACATCGCCAACGGTTCACTAACCCGAATTTACAGGTGCAAAGAGCAACAGTCGAACATGTGCACAACGGGACAATTTGCAAGACAATCAACAACAAAACACAGAAAACGCTCTGTTAATAGAGCTAAACTGGTGCAAGCGAGGAGGAAACGCGTGCACGAAGACACCAATCTACAGCAGGACCACAATAAATACAACATCCATTCTTACCTTAACTTGGGAAAACATGTGGTGTTGCAGTAGTGGCGGGGAGGGGGTGAAACGGAGATAAAATAAACATCCCGTCTCTCTTTGCCATCACCGGTGCAGCAGTGAACCAGACCAGACCAGACCCCATGCGGAAAAAAACCACGCTTCCACCGCAACAGCACGATTGCCCATCCGGCCACCGACACAAACCCATAAAGTTGAATTATTGTGAACGGGGGGGGGGGGAGAAACTGTACGATCCGGGGGCCGAGTGAGCAGCAAGTTAGCAATGGAACTAACCTCGCAACAACCTCGCCCTGAAAAAGAAAAAAAAGGAAACCACACACTTCACTACAAACTGCGAGTAGCGGGCCACGTTGTTGCGTGAAAAGCCCCGCAACCTGCCGCCAAGTGTTGCAAAAAGTGGCAGAAAAGTAGAGGAACAAAGTGAAGGGAACTAATAACACGGACAACTACCGAGCGCTCCTTTCGGGTTATTATAACTGCGGGATAACGGTCCACTCTGTGAGGCGTGCCCCGTGAACCGCTAGGCGGAGAGAGAGAAGCCAGCCAGGTATAACGGTACACCACCACACTGGGGTATGAACACATTAAAACTCCCCGAAACGTGGTTCAACTCACTCCCAAAAAGTATCCAGAAGGAGTTCACCGAGTGAAAAGCTCCCCGGCAGCCCGCCCGGCTCGCCCGGCGGCGGTTACGGAGGAGTTCGGACTTACCGCTGCTCCTCTTCGGGTTCGCCTGTTTTCTGCGCTTACACCTGGGGCCATCCGCCATGATCCTCTCGCTGAGTCTGAAGCGCAGCCGCTCGCGAGTCACCTCCTCCCTCCTCCTCCTGTCTGTCCCCCCCTCCCCTGCTCTTCCTCACCCCTCCCTTCTCCTGTCCGCTTTACGACATCACCTTCCTCCCCCCTCCCTTGCAAAAAAAAACAACACCTGGTTTGCGACACACTGGCCGCGTTTACGGCGTCACCTTCTCAAACACCTCCAGCACATGGCCCCTCCTACTGGCCGCACATGGCTGAAAGTCGTTTCCAAGCGGTGGTCCTCCAGCTCTGTCAGGGTCGTCCCGCGACTCTCACTGTCTCTACTCCTCACTCCTCAGAAAAAAAACACGAAATATCACAGCGAGGTGGTTCTCCACAGGTGGAACAGTAGAACCTGGTCTCGAGAGTAGAGCTGAAGGGACATTAGTATGTCAGCATATAATTTACTTAAGTAGCTAAAAGCTGCAATTACACACTGTACAAATACCATGTTAGAAGGTAAAGTCCTGGAATGACAGTGTTGCCTCAGTAAATAAGGATTATAAGGGGAAATGAATGCAGAAACGTTGTGATATATAGTTACACTATTATCTCATTATTATGAGTCATGCATTAATGTGCAAGCATTTGCGGTTGGTCAAGATGGACCTTTTTTTTAACTATTATGAGGTAATGTGAAATAGAGGATTCAATATTTCCCTCTGTAATGCAGTAGCAATGGGGGCTTACTCGAATACAAATACCTCAAAATGAGTGCTTCTGTACTTGTGTACATGCTGTACTTACCACCAGTTGTTTACCTGCAACCTGAACCTAGAAATGCACTTCAACAAACACATTTGCAGTGACAGAAGAAGTATTCACATCCTTTTTAGTTCACTCAAAGGTACAATAATACCACAGTGTAAAAATACTCAAGTATTACTCGAAGAAAATACGAAAAGTATCAAAAGTGAAGTGAGTCATAATGCAGATATTATGTCTTGTGACAGATAAAAACTAAGTTATTCTGCAGAACAACTTGTATAGTCAAATAAATGTGGTAGACTGAAACAGCAGAAAACATTTTCGGTGTACTTTACATCATGACAGTATTTGAGTGAATATACTTAATTACTTCCCATCACTACAAACTGGCCAAGGGGTCAGTTACATAATTCAGAGAAAATACTGCCGGTCAACTGTTCTGTTTAATGTATTGTATGTGAAAACAGGCATCCAAATGAACAAGAAATAATGAGAAATAAGTAAGTCAGCTTTTCTTTGCAAGACATGGGGGTCAGAAGTCCAACATAGGGAGGGGTTCATACAGGCAGGTGAAGGCTGCACATTAGATGTGTGAGCAGCTGAGCAGGTGTGCAGGTGGGAGAAGTCAGGTGACGGGAATAATGCGGTGCATGAGGGAGTGGCAGGATCTGAAAGGACAGAGGTGTTGGTGTACGACAGAGAGCAGGCAACAGATGGCCTCATCGCGTGTACAATTAAGTTACGCAGATTTTAAAATAAAGCACGATTCTGCAAACATATCCGTTTGTTTTTTTTGTCATTGATCATGCCAGACGCCAGTGAGAGAAGCAAAGATGTTGTGTTTGCCGGGATGAATCTCCTGTAACACACACACACACACACACACCATGTAGCTTCTTGTCCCAAAGATTCTGGATGTTTTGTGTTTCACTTGTTCAAACACTTCAGATAATTCTCCAAGATAAATCCCCATTTGTGCTCCTCTTCCTGTTTTGTGCCAAATAAAAGTTTCCCGTAGTTTCTACCGATTATAATCCTTTTATCTTGTAAAATGTATCGGATTAACAAGGGCTCTGCGCGGCATATTACTGTAAACATACCGTATCTCTGATGATTTACAAGATCTCAAGAGCTTCGGAGCAGTGGGTTCAGGAAACCACGAGCCTTCAAAAGATCCAAACACTAAGCAGGGTTTTGTCCTCAGAGGGGAGATAAGTTCAACGACAGTTCACCGCAGGTCAGGTGAGTGGCCTTTACAGTCCCGTCGAGCTATTCTTGTACCTGCCGATGATCAGGTTTCCAGTTCAGACGCACCAGGTGCTGCCGCCTGCGAGCCTCTCGCAGCCAACACGACTCCCCTGGATACCCGGACACTGTGTCAAGGACGGGGGGGGGATGGAATTAAACTGCGGGGGCTCAACAGGGGCTCAGAGAGGTTGACATTACATGTTGGTTTTTATGTCAAAGTGCTTCGTTGTTGTCAGCTGCTTGACTCAACAACAACATGAGGATTGTGAAGGTTTGACACAGGAGAAAAACATGTGCAGCAAAAAGACAGAAGCAGGAGGAGAAGTCCGAGCTTTTGCATAAGTAACAGCAAAGTAGAAGTCCTGAATGCATCAGTACAAGTCTAGTATTAGCATCAAAATATGCTATATATACCTAGTAAAAGTACTGCAGAAGGGCGCATTTCAGAATCATGTTGCCGCTGAAGGTGACTTCTTTATATCTTGGTGTGTAGTTTAATCTATCATAAAACATTATTATGAGCTGATCACATTTTTTATTAATTATTTCAATCAAATCAACTAATGATGTAATGTAGAGCAGTGAAAAGTATCATAAAAAATGGAAATATTCCAGCAAAGTACCTCAAAATGACACTTACGGTATACAATACCTCAGTGAATGTACTTTCCACCACTGGCAAAGAAATGCTGTATTGCTGATGTGCTGTAGCAGTGGGCCAATTTTCACCCAGTAGTACTGAAACGTTCTCTAAATTTAGGTGAAACAATGTTCTACACACATATATATATATATATATACATATATATATATATATGTATATATATACATATATATATGTATATATATGTATATATATACATATATATATGTATATATATGTATATATATACATATATATATGTATATATATGTATATATATACATATATATATATATATGTCTATATATGTATATATATGTATATGAGAGAGATTTTTAAAACCGAGGAGGTAGCTACTTGTTATTATTGCACCAATAAATGTAAAATGCGTGAGGCCTCGCAGGTCGCTTAAAGCCTATTTCCCTGTAATTCAGCATGAAATATTTGGAAACGTACTAATCCTGACCAGAACATCACACGTGGTTCTGTGTTTGACATGACGAGTGTAACAGAGAATCAGCAGTGGGACAGGTGCGGTGTAAGGGACAGGTACATATGTGGCTGACCTACTTCACCCCTATTCACGCTCAGGCCAAACGTTTTAGGTCCTCTGTCTGTCCCACGCACACGCTTTCAGACCCGTGGTGACGGAGCTTTTGAGGCTTTAGCACCGAGGCTGAGGAACGCTCTGCCTGCACCTCTACGCCTCGCAGATTCTGTGAACACTTTTACAAACCATGCTCAAACCGCACCTTGTTAGACTGGCGTTTGGGTAAAACCCGTGTCCTAGACCTGCTCTTAATGTTTTCATTTTTTATTTTTTATTTATTTATGTAAATTATTGTGTTTTTTTATGCTTGTAGTTTCTGCTCTGTTAAGCACTTTGTGACTTTTGTCTGAGAAAAGCGCTTTATAAATACATTTGACTTACTTACGAAGAGGAACGCTCTTACTGTAAACCCATGTCCTAGACCTGCTCTTAAAATATGTTTTACATTTTTATTTTATTTTTTACTTTTTACTTTTCTCTGTGTATATAATTTATTGACCCTAGGGTCACATTGTGTTTTTTATGCTTTTAAATGTCTGCTCTGTTAAGCACTTTGTGATATTATTGTCTGTGAAAAGCGCTATATAAATAAAATTCATTCATTCATACTGGCAGAACAAATTTGATCAGTTGAATATTATTTCATGCTACGTTGTACTTTTAACTCCTGCAGCCTTGCAGATCATATTTTCACATGCAAAGCTATTCGCTCTTCTACCCAACAGAATATAAAGTAGTAGAAATATCTCCACTTTGACCAAATACAACATTAAGATACTAGTATAATATTGGGTACTTATTATAATAGCTTATAACACTGTGCTTTTCTCACGGCAACATTTTCAACACGTCTGCTGGGAAAAACGCGTATTGTGTGTGCAGTGGGAGTTTAGAGAGCGTCAGAGATTTTAAACTGTGTGAAGGCTCGTGTGTTGGGTGCAGCTGATGAACCACCAGTGTTACGCGTCGTCTCATCACGGAGAAAAGGATCACGTGCATTCTCACTGATGCTCCACAGCAATCAGAAAAATATAAAAAACCCCATCGAACATGGCGATTAGTTCAATACTTAATTGATGCATAAACTGATCAGAATAATTGAGTTGCAGTGTAATATGAATACATTTGAAATTGGCTGGAGGGTTGCAGTCTCTTCCCCCAGCACCTGCTCACATCCACCCCCCCCAAACTCCACCACCACCATGTTAGTAATGCTTTAATTGAATCTCCCACTGGCAGGATATGAAGGGCTGGAGAGTCCTGCCCCGCTATACATCACATTGTCTCTACAGGTGACCGCCGTCCTGCTGCCTGGGAAGTGAAAGAGGAAACTGAGGCCATTATTCAATGCAAATTTGGTATTGACATGAATGTTGTGCTCAGGGGGGGCTTCCAGGACTTTTTTCCCTCTTTTGTAAATTCATTTGTATTTCAGATGGAATATCCTTCTCAGTGACAGCCTGTGAGTATTGTTCTGTGAAGAAGAGGAGAAGCCCTCGGGCTAAATGCCTCTTTATTCCTCTCTCAGCAGTTTCCTTTGTGATGCGTCAGGTAGGGGTTCTACCATCAGACTGAGATTTAAAGGGAATTTAACCCCTAACCCTGGTGTAAGGGGTTCAATATAGTTCTGTTTTTGTTTCGATTGTTTTTTTGGGGTATTTTCACATTTATTTGACAGCTGACAGTGCAGCGGCTAACATTAGTTTGAACCAAACACAAAAGGCAGCTGAGGCTGGAATGTAGTTTCTTTTGTTCAGTGTTTGGTCATCAACCAAAATACTGAACAAATGCGGCCTGATGGTGATGTTGGAGGACAAGTCGGTAGGATTCACCCTCTGGGGACAATGAACATCTGCTGCAAGTTTTATTTTACATTTCAGTCTGGACCGTAGCGGAGCACTGCTAACGCTTGGCTAAAGATCCACATCGTATAAACAAAATGTTTGTCTTTGATCTCGTCCTGGGTTGTGTGCTAACTCAGACAGTCTTGTTTGAAAATGTTTTTCCCTCTCATTTGTGCTGTGTTTATATTCCTTGTGTTTAATTTCTTTGTTTAACTGTAATTTAGTGTTTGGGCCTCAAGAGGACCAGTCTGGTAAATACACATTGAATATAACAACAAAAATGGCAAATTCAAGCAGCTGTTGCTAATTTTATTCGCCAAAATTAAGAGATTTTCACAACAGTTTCCTAAATATTCTGAACATTAATATGGCATTACACTATTCTCTATGGGGAGATATGGTGGATTAATGTCTACCTGAGCAGAGGAGGAAGTCTGTCTCCCTCTGTGTGTTTATAGTCAGAGCTTCTCTGTCCTTTGTTGACATAGCCGGGCCGTCTGCATGTGAATTCACCCCAATAACTCATGGCCGCCGCTCTGCGCTGAGCTCATGTGGTGATTACAAAAAAAAAATAAAAAAAAATTCATGTGGAGGTTACAGCCCTCCGGTCCAGCCAAACACTGTTGGCTCTGTCAGCACTGTTAGCACCGTTAGCACCATTAGCTCTGTCAGAACTGTTAGCACCGTTAGCTCTGTCAGCACCGTTAGCACCGTTAGCTCTGTCAGCACCGTTAGCTCTGTCAGCACCGTTAGCACCGTTAGCTCTGTCAGCACTGTTAGCACCGTTAGCACCGTTAGCACCATTAGCTCTGTCAGAACCATTAGCACCGTTAGCTCTGTCAGCACCGTTAGCACCGTTAGCTCTGTCAGCACCGTTAGCGCCGTTAGCTCTGTCAGCACCGTTAGCACCGTTAGCTCTGTCAGCACCGTTAGCTCTGTCAGCACCGTTAGCACCGTTAGCTCTGTCAGCACCGTTAGCACCGTTAGCTCTGTCAGCACCGTTAGCGCCGTTAGCTCTGTCAGCACCGTTAGCACCGTTAGCTCTGTCAGCGCCGTTAGCACCGTTAGCACCGTTAGCTGGGCCATATTGAGACGCAATACATATACGCTTTCAAACTTTTAAATTGTGCACCTTTAACCTTTAGGGACAATAGATCAGATTGAGCGAAAGTTGAGGAGCCCTTTTCAAATGTTAAATGATATTGCAAACAAATCAATGTTGAAACTGTAAGAAATTTACTTCAATGCAAAAACTTCTTTTTTTTCTCTGATGCAACTCTTGTTTTCCTCTCGCACTACTTACCTGTTGGTTCCCTCCTCAGTGTTTTGCTTTAATCTCGATCAGGTGGTTAGTGTGCAGCGTTTGAGTGAAAAGTGAGGTGCAAAGGTAAAGTACAGCTCATTCTCTGATATGATAATCTGAACAAACATGTAACATTTCCAGCGAACAAATCAATTAACTTCAGCTCAACTGTTCAGCCACATAGAAGGGCTCTGTGGCCAACGGATGAATAATGTCATTTTGTGCCAGGATGAGTAATGCAGGCACAAATCACTTGTCTGTACGAGTGGCTGGGGAGTTGATAATGACGCGTCCTCACATTGAGTTTATAAGGCAGGAGGAGAGCGGGAGATAATTCATCCTCTATCTCTGTGTCGCTCTCTCCACTAATGATATGCTGTGAAGCTGCACGGCGTTAAGGACAAAGAGAAGGGCATGGACCTGGAATAAAGGAAACTATCTGCTGGGAAATGTTTCCTTCATGGCGGGGTTAATTAAAGGGTTCGATTCGAAGCCCCCGTTTGGTTTTAACGAGCACGTCTTTGCACACTGATATTATTCTGAAGGGTGACTCACTAATCTGGCTACAGTACACAAAATAAACACAACCTCAGGCCTTTTCTAAAAACCTGGTTATCGGGTTTCCTATCATGCAAAGTACTGTTTTATTGATTACGGTACTCATTGATTGAGACGGTTCGATACGAGCGTCAGATTTTCATTTCATCCTGTTACCTGAGATAAGAGCTGTGTTTGACGGGACAAAGTCTGGAGGGGTGTTTTGTTTTGTTTACCTTGTAGACAGGTAAACCAGGGTTCAGTTGGCTGACCACTCTCCCAGGTGTGCGTGTGTGTGTGTGTGTGTGTGTGTGTGTGTGTTATTCTGTTTATCTGTGTGATAACAGTCTACACCAGAGGAAAGCAGGTAATCGGTAAAGAGATGAAATGAACCAAACCAAACCGATACCCATGAATTTAACATTGAATTAATTCACTCGCAGTCATTCACGCACCCTACGGGAAACCATCTCAGAATAATGGGGGAACGCAACAGGGAGGGTGTTCCTGTCCCTTCTATCGAGACTCTTTTAAAGCTATATAGAAACCACGGTACATTACCTGCCCAGCACCAAACAGCACACCAACAAAGGCTAGCATTTATAGCGGCGAATAAGTAAAAAATCCTGATATTTTTGACAGGAATTGGTGACCAAAACCAAGCGAAGAGGGAGGCGTGGGAACGTTTAACTAAAAGGCATAAAACTTAACTTCAAATGAAAGCTAAAGTGGCTTCATGTCAGCCATAAAAACGTTATAAACCGGTGACATTAGTAGCTGTATACTTGTCAGCTTGTTTTAATGTGCCAAACAATAGATGAATGCTCTAGAAGCCACACAGCTAATCAAACACACTAACTGTTCACTCTAGAAAGGAATCAACACCTCCCTCTGAGTGACGCGGTTACACCCTCTTCTCCCTCTTGCACAATATTCATTTCCTGTACAGTGACCATCAGCCTCCTCACGTCACAGTGGGGATCAATGGACCCGTGTCCAGTTCAGCTGATGTGTGCGGCGATAACCTGGCCTGTTTGCTCACTCCCAGCAGTGATAGCGGTGGAGCCTTAATCGGCCGGAGTCACATGCAGAGACGGGAGCGACCGATGTCATTCTGCATCGCTTCATCTCCACTGTGTCTGTGCGACAGCGCAAGCCTTTATACATGCATAGATGTGTGTGTTTTTCTTGCGTGTGTGTGTGTGTGTGTGCTCGTCCTGAGGCGCTGCCTGCTGTTCGAGCCATTACCTGGAGGCTGACCTCATTTGTTGCAGCCCCGGACACATGGAGGTCACATGACTAAGCCCTCCCAACTCCATATGGAACAAAAGCCGGCTGACCTTATTATCACAGAATCCATCTGAGTTTAACGCTCGGAAACTCTACTTCCTCACCTCTTTGCCTTATTTCCCTTTTGCTACTCTGGACCCCTCGACAGATGAAATATATTTTATTGTTGTGTATGTCAGTGAGTGTAGTGAACAGATTTTTCCCCCAAAAAGCTCCGGAGAAAGTCAATTATAAAACAATGTCCAGAGCTATCCTTAACTTTCTTTAACACGTTATTGTCAAGATATAGCCTGACACATTTGACCCCTTTCTTTTAGCTTTTGATGGCTTCTTACATTAAACGGTGCTAAATTCAAAATGCAGAGCATTATTATAGCAGCAAACAGCTATTTGGCATGTAAAGACATAGTTGAGTAATGTCTACCTGAGCAGAGAATGAAGTGGCTCTTCCTCTGAGCGAGTTGTTGTACAAGCTTCTCTGTGCTTTGTTTACGTAGCCTGGCTGGACGTGCATGTCAGTGCATGTCAGTGCTAGTGTGTGTGCACCACTGGCAGGCTAAGTGCCTCTCTGTACTGCACTCATACGGTGATTACAGCTGGTCATACTGTCTCAACCCACGCTCTCCCTGTGGAAGCACAACGCCCACCCTCCAGTTACCCCCCCCCCCCCAGGTAAACACTGTTAGCCCTGTTAGCACCGTTAGCTTCTAGCCGCCGGCTCCATGTTGAGAGCTGTGTGGAGGCATTCCCTAAATCATAGATGCTCTGAATTTGGAATTCAGTACCAACGTCTTTATTTCTAACTGCAAAGCCAAAGGGTCATTTTTGCCTTTACCCAACAGTATTTTCTGTGTGTGTGTGTGTGTGTGTGTGTGTACATCCATGGATACATCATTCACACCTGCACCAGCATTTTAATCAGCATGTGTGTGTGTTGGACCTTTTTGCTGCAGATTCACTATTGTGTGTGCTACCTTTTGAGAATAAGATCAGTTGGCACATGTGTGGGAAGATTAAATATTCTTTGCACGTGGGCATGCAAATTGCATTGAATTAAATCACCTACTATGGCGAAATGTACGCACACCAATGGAATTTCTATGCATGAGTGGAGGTTTATGTAACAGGCGGTACTGCAAAGGAGTTATGGCTCCGCAGCCCTTTATAGCCGTGCCAGCTTTACTGCTGATGACTGATGCACCGGCTTTAGTACTTCATTTAACATTTCAGAAACACTTGATAGAAGGTGTGTTTGCGTGTTTCTATACGGCGGAACGTGGGTCCCATCCTTCTTTTTTTATTGCAGGATTCAGCAGGATAAGATGATGCTGTTCTTAACCCTCCCCTGTAGTGTCAGGTCTTCGTTAATGATGACCTCACCCTGCCTCAGCCCCAGTGCATGATGGGATGGGGAGCAGGGCGCTGTGTCTGAGCGGAGGGTAAGTCATCGCTGAGACGCCCCCATGACTCACCCAGGGTTGACATTATTCAAGATGATAGCCAGACTTGCTGCTTGTTATGCTTTCTCTAATAGCTGGAGGGAAAAGAATAGAAAAGGAGTATATTATTAATGCTCAGAGCAGATCATAGAATTATTAATGTAGCACAGATTTTAAAGCTACAGATTCACATGGTGCAAGTTGAGTGAACGTCATGTTTGTAATTTTGCACAGATCATTTAAAATCTCATCAATAAAGCTACATCAGGATACAACATTTACTCTTATGTGTAGATTATAAAGGTTTCAGATGAAAAACTAATTCCACGAAGGGAGTAAATCCATTTTAGTTAAAAAGAGTGTCTCTTAAAATTCAGCTTGTTCAAGATCCTAACTGTTAAAAGTTGTCATTTTTAAAATGAGATGAAGTATCTGCTTCACTTATTTCTATTCATCGTTTACTTATCTGTCATCTATACTATAAAAATACTTGAAAAGGTTAACAGATAAAATAATGGATCAATCCAAGGAACCAGAGATTAATTATGTCAATGAAGTAAAAAACCTTTTCTGCATTCATTAATATAATATATGCATTTAAATCACAAACAAATTATGATCAAACTGGTCATAAAAAAATGTAATAATTGTATTTGTGTGTCTTAAAGAGTTCCATGCTTTATTGTCTTTTCTTTCTCTGATGTTCAATTCAAGCATCTTTTTAGGAAAATACCTGCAATCAGGAATATAAAATGAAAAATAAAGTTGGCAGTACTTTTCACAACCCTTGAACGGTGTTCGTTTCTTTCAGCATGCGTACAACCACAAAAAAAAAAAAAAACCTTCACCAAAGTGAAGCCAAAGGCAAAAATAAGTCTGCAAAGCACTCACCACATCACTAGTTCCATGTTCTGAGAACAACAAGAAATGGATAAGAGGAATATTGTTTGTGAAAATATGTAACACTGAGAGAGTTATTTCAGGTTATTTCCATTATCTCTCCCCATTAGTTGTTAAATCGGTGAATGTACTGTACATCCACACGAACACACTTGAACTGCTGTATTTCAATCTCCTGAGCACCGCTCATCATCATACAGGTACCCCCCCCCCCCCCCTTCAGCCTCACCGTCCTCATCCTCAGATCAGCAGAAACCCTCCGCTCCTCACTATTTTGACACTAATTGCTCTTTGTCGAGATCAAACCGCCTCGCAGTGTTTTCTTTTCTCTGCTCACCCCGAAAATTCACTCTGACACTTGACAGCCACTGAAAGGGGTTCCACATCTCACACATCAGACGGGTATCTAGTACGATGTGACAAAAGCCAAATTTAATATTCAAACCGATTTTCTTTTCTTCCCAACCTGCCATCCTCAACCTCCTCCTGCTACTTCAGAATGACACTTTAATCGGGTATTCAAAGTTTGTAGCAGTGGAAAGATAGAGTCTGCACGGTTTGATGTACTGTTACTGCCGTGTTGTGCAACATCACTGAAAAATATTCTGGAACCAGTCTGGAAATCTAAACTTCGGAGAATCCAGGTTATGAAATAATGTCAATCGTAACATTCATCTCATTCATTTTTGATTTAAACGTTTCTGGCATCAATCAGTGAATAAATGGAGAGAACCAACATCCTATTTTGCTCATTGTAAAGAAAATCGTATCAATAAGATGAATTCAGAAGATTTGTGATGAACTACATCTTTCACTTTCAATGTGTTTTTATGGGCTATTTGAACATTTTTCAAATTCAAAGTTGAAGTGACTCATTACTTCTGGCATCTTTCACAAAGAGCTTGGAGGAGCCTCTCCGTCTTTGCAACGTTTTCAGTGCAGCAGTGCAGAGCAGATCCTCAAAGCGACTACAAGGAACTTTCATTTTCTGTTGGTTTTGGTGTCCCTGTGGACAAAAGTGGTATCTGCATGAGCGCCGGAATACATTTAGAAAACCTCTCACTTTACTGCGGCAGGGTCTGACAGTCTGCCCCGCTCAGTCCTGGTTCTGGTTCTCTCGTGCCTTCCTTCACTCCAACGGGCCCAGCAATACGGTCGAGGTCTCCAGCAGCACGGTGTCCCCGTGTGCTCCCGGCAGGGATTGGCGGAGGAGTCGAAGCTCTGCTCGGGGCTGGTGGAAGAGAGATTCTGAGGACAAACTAAATGCAGTAAAAGCAACAGGATTTGGACCATAGTATATAGTACAAAGCGCTTTAGATTTAATAAACATACAAAAATGCTGAAAAGAACAATAGGCTCACATAAAACGATCCATATCACACCGTCTTCCTCTCGCTCTTGGTTTAGTCTCATAAAAGAACAAACACCCAGCAGCTCTTCTCCAGCTCCAGTCTTGACCCACATGTAGACATCACATGTAGACATCACGCTCATCTCTGTGCCTGCAGGACGGCGTCTCCCACCCGCTCCTCTCTGCCCACCTTGCCAGGAGCGCTGGCAGCACCTAAAACAAGGGAAGTGCATAAAGGATTAAATTATGAATGGAGATCCAGCGAGGCAGAAGGAAATGCTTGTGATAATGGCATGAAAGCATATTTAATTTGCAGATAATTGCACTGTGGGGGCTTTCAAGGGGCTCGTCTCACACTGGCATTTTTAATGAAATGGGCAAATCATGGCTGTTGTCACCTTACAGCCTCCAAAGAAACTGGATGTAGATTAAAAAGAGCAACAAGACGAAAGAAAAGTGACTGAATGGACTGCGTCTGACAGTTTAATGGTCAATGGACATCGTCATTTGAAGATGGGGACCAGGCTTTTGCACTGCCACTGTGACATGAGAGCATTCTGACTTGAGTGTATTATGAGAGATAACGTTTTAATTATTATCTCCCTTCACATGTTAGCAGGAATCATTCAGACACAGATCTTTGAACCCAAATCTCCAGATACATCAGACTCGTATGCTTAGAAATCTTTTATCTTGACACACAAACACGTGAGAATAATGAAGTCAAAGGTCATATTTGTGTGCAGGCCAGTATTTGAATGTTTGCAATGAGCGTAGCAAAAAATTGTGTGGACTCTGGACTGAAAGTAAGAGGACAAAACATTCAACGTTGACACTGTTGATGTGCACGTTCATGGTGCCTTCTTATTTGATGAAGGAATTATTGAGACATGAGGATAAATACAGTGTAAGAAAACATGTGGTTAAAGGGCCGGTGTGTAGCATTTCGAGGGATATTAGCAAAAATTGAACATAGCATTTATTGCGATGTTTTCATTCGTGCATAATCACCTGAAACTAAGAAATGTGTTTTTGTAGCTTAGAATGAGAAGTATACATCGTGAGCGGGTCCTCTCACCGCCATGTATCAGTAGCCCAGATCGGACAAACCGAACACTGTCTCTTTCACGTTCTTTAGGTCAACGTACACGCTTGTGAAACCGCTAATGTGATCCACAGACCGCCAGCCGGCATCAGACATCAGCTGCTATGGTAAGGAGCGAGCGGAGAGGTTTTCAGTTGATATGAATAAGTCCTGCACACTGTTCCTTTAAGGCAGATTGTCCCCCTCATGTAGGAGATCAGTTTTAATAGAAACAGGCAATATTATATTTATTATTATTCTAATGATGTTAGCCTGAAAGCTAGTCTCACAGAGGTTAGTTTAGTGTTTGACTTGTAGGTGCTTTACAGAGTGGAGCCGCTAAACACGGCTCATCTTTGAGTTTGATCGTCTGTGAAGACTGCAGTGAAAGAGATGCTGCTGTCCAGCTGATGTACCCAAAAAATATCACCAGCTGTACTTTGTAATGCAATACATGACAAACGTGCTGCCAGTGAGCCCTGAAAATAGATGTAACATAATCAACCTCACTCAAGGATGAAACTTAACTCTCCTCCACCTTCTCCTTCAGTTGTCCTGCAGACGTTTGTAATCTCCGGTCAGCTGATCACGTCTCTGAACACACAAGTGGAGAAACGCTGGACGGCTCACCGGAGTTGAAAACGACGTGAGGTTGGAGATTTCCATTTTTTTTTTTGAGCAGATTAATGAGGTAATTCATGTAAATGGTTTGGTTTCTCATTAGCATTTTGTAATGAGGTGAGCAACCCACTTCACTGGCTGCCCTCTTCTTCTTCGTGCCTCAGCATCAGCATGCTACACTGGCGTTTACAGGCAAATTAATACAAAGAGACAGCCGTGACCTGAGAGAGAGAGAGAGAGAGAGAGAGAGAGAGAGCTGTGCCTACCAGCTGTTTCGTTCAGCCATCTGTGGTATCAGATGTTTGTGAGGATGCTGGAAGTTTCTCAGCGTGGTGTGACGAAGAACACAAGTGCACATTTTGAGCATTGCTTGGCATGCGCACATGCACATGAACACGTGCGCTCGCACATTTCTTTTTCCCTCTCTTTGTGTCATTTCAGCTAAATTGAATTTAATTCAACTCAGTTCAGTTCAGTTGATGCTTTCTTGGCGTGAAATTACATAACTGCCACAGCAGAGGGTGACAAAATGAATTCGTATAGAACAATACCGATTTAAAAAAACGCATCGTAACATTATGCGTCAACCTGTATTGATCTTGAATCAGAGTTTGAATAATATAAAATGTACAGTGGGGGAACCTTTCACATGCGGTGAGACTATAGGAAGGATGTCCTACTACGTTCCAGTCTGATTAAACCAGAGCATATTTTTATTTAAAGGCTTGAAATCCAAGTCAAGTCTCACGTCTTTATAAGCAAATTCAAAGCTAATTGAAAGTCTTCCATGTCTTAATGCATGAAAAGACACATATTTTCAGAATTTGCCTTTCAAAGCTTTGTTTCCACGGGTGCTTTCAAGCAGCCATCTGATCCAAATATTCAGGATGCAGGGATCACATTTCATATATGTGACGATTGAAATAAAGCACATAGATATAGATCAGAGCATATCTATTGCCGCTATGCTGCTGTCGACATGGCGACAGCTGAGCCGGTGGCTAGCAGCTAACCTCTGCCTGATCACCTCACCTGAGTTTCTCCACCATCTCTCCACCTGCACTTCATCTCCTCGTCAGATTACTTTGTGTTTAAGTCCGGGGGTTTCAGTTCAGTCTGTGGCCCCCACAGGGCAAAGAACCCCACTAACATCTGTCTTTGGTCGTCAGTGGGAAAGCTTACAATCGGCATTCATTCACGGAACAAATTACTTCAATTAGCAGTGAAGGAAACATGACACCTGGGTGAGAAGCTATGTGACATGCATAGAAGTGAATAATAAATCAAATCAATATGGATTTAGACAATTCTTAACATACAAAACATACTATAAATATGCTTTCCTCAAAGCTCCCACACTCCAGTCAGTACAACAGCAATTCTACTTTGCTGATCGTCAGAGACACACTTCATTCAAACTGCACAGAGACTTTGTTAATCTTTCCACTGTTCCAACAATCACCAACTCTGGTTTGAGAGTTTGAAAGAGAGACCGAACAAATAATAGAAGAAACCACCGTCAAATCCTCACTGTACACTAACCCTGCCAGTGAGACACCAGGAAAAAAAGCAGAAAGGAAGCCACCTATCTTTAGCGTGTTTTCCTGTAAAACCTGTATATACGCACTGATCTTACAAAAAGGGTTATTTGTTGGATCTTTGGTTTCGTTCTCTTATGATCAGTGTGGCCTTTCCTGCATATTCTTGAATTAAAAAGTTATTTCTTCACATTCCTGCAGTGTCCTGCATTTGAGTCCACCTGCTCCTCTCTTGAACGGCCAATAATGTCGCGTTCCCCACAGCTGTTGCATGCGATGTCACACATGTACACCAGTTTTCCCATCCAGACAGGTTATAGTCTGTAATCTCTGACTTCATCTGAGTCAGACGTCTTGAAAAAAACATGTTCTAACCTCTAACCTCTAACTCTAAGCTGCCAGGATAAATACAAGTAAGGAAATTAATTAATAAAATTCCGTGTTGCCTCTCAGTTGGCGTCCATCGCATCTTGTCGAATAGGACTCCATAAAGCAAGCTCTTTGCCTTCAGCTGAACGCCCAGATGATCACAGCGACTGCCAGGAGGATGCCGTAAAGAGTTACAGAGCTGTTGTCTGCACAGAACAGCAGAGCAGAAAGCTGGCGAGAGCCTTCCATGTACCTGTCAGCCTGAAATGATGGCTGACTTCCTGTGGGCTGGAGAAACACTAATAGTCTCCAGCTGGACACAGAGAAATCTTCACCTTGTGTGTGTGTGTGTGTGTGTGTTTTCTCCTAACTGCAGGAAACTTTACACCTACGTGAGGTCAGAGGATGACTTAAACATGTGTGAATTTCTGTGTTCACCTGGTGCGCTACTTTTCCCAGCGAAAGAAAATATTTGCGGGTTGAGAATCAAACCTGAGGGGCCTCCATGAGCACCGCTGAGGAACTGCTCTCCTCCTGCCAGGTAGACAATACACATTTTCCGAACATTGTCTGCTGCCATCATGGCGCTAAGTTTAATATGTTCAAGTAATGAACAGATACACTTTGTAGAAGCCAGGGCAGAGCTGCTGAGGAACCTGAAAAGTGTGCGTTCATCTGGGACTAAAAAGATAAACAGACAGAACTGTCATGTTCTCGGCCGCTATGTGGTTTCTACTGTAAAATACTGAATAGTATTAACGGATCCACACTCAACAAAATACTTCACTAAAAGTATGACTGTGTTAGGGGAGGTAGTCCCGCTGAGCCATGCCGTTAACGCCCGAGAGCAGTCGAGCTGTGCTGCGCCAACACAACTGAAAGCAAAAATGAATATTCGGCCGATATCTGAAAGTACACACAGGAACGCAAGAACTCCAGACCACAGAGATTCAGGTACAGGCTACAAAAGAACACACGGACTCTTGTATTACCAGCATGTATCCAAAGTAAGAGTATTGAGAAGAATGCACGTAACATGTTAATTATGTCATTTCTACTGTCTTAAAGAATCCACGCTTGACTGTAATTATGTAAGCTGCAACATGCGAGTAAAACGAAGCTAATATTCACTAAACAGTTGCACAAATCTAAATTCTTTCCGACATTTTTAGCTGCTGGTCGACAAGGATCTTTAATAAAAGAATGCAGCTTCTGCGTAGCGTCTGTGATTACTAGCACACACGCTAAGAGACGCAGCATTTTGTTTTATCACATCTAAACTGACAGATTGTGACATATTCAGGTTCGAGCACTTTTCAATCTTCAGTCTCGAAGCCAGGTGCTACAGCTACAGCACAATAACGCTGAGGTTACGACTGTGCGTCTGTACAGACAGATGTACTGTTTGCTTTGTGCTTCAGGGCTGTTTTGTGTTCCCGTCTTCCAGAGGACATCAAATTGATCAAGCA
Source organism: Lycodopsis pacificus (assembly GCA_028022725.1). Lineage (NCBI taxonomy): Eukaryota > Metazoa > Chordata > Actinopteri > Perciformes > Zoarcidae > Lycodopsis > Lycodopsis pacificus. Next base: position 23,027,973 of record CM051700.1, on the reverse strand, counting down.
GAAATAACACCATAAAACAGAAATCATTTTAATTTCTATTGGGCTGAAGATTTTTCTCAATAAAATAAAAATAATATTTAAGAGGTAAGATTGAGTGCATGCTGTAAAAGCTGAGTGCAGGTTGTTAGTTTTATACGAGCTAATCCGCGCTCACCTGCGCTCACCCTGACCTCACTGTTGTGGCATTTTAATCTCCCGCTCAGCGAGCAGAAAACTCTCTGTAGGCGATAAAGGGCACTTTCTAATCAAACTTCTTCTCATTACAGTTCTACTTTGTCTGAACATTATTTCATTAAATGTGTACTTTGCATGCACTAACAGTCCATAGTGCTCTACATGGGTGTAAAACGGTTGTAGAAATGTTTCCTTTGACTCAGAACAATCTTGAGCTCATCCAACTTCACTCGGTTTCAAATTAAAATGACATCATCAATGTATCTCGCCACCTCTGACTAATTTGATCCCATCATATATGATGATTGGAACTTAGAAAATGAAGTTTCTGTACAATAAACATTCTTAATTACGTTTCTTCAGAAACATACTTTCTCCTGGATTTCGGTCGCATTTTGAACAAAAATACTTGTTTCACATGGGACACGAACATCTGTCTCCTGGGTGAGATACCTGTGCTTTTTACATGCCTCTGCAGACTCATTTGAAATGCACTTTTGATATGTCAAAACCCAACATAATTCACGCCAAAATATAATTCACAATGCAGTTTCTCTGTATGGGATTGACATTTTTTGGGAGACGGTGCTGTTTATAGCGCAGGCATCCACTCAGGCTGTCGCATCTAAAATCACAGCTCAGATGCTTTGATCTCACTGCAGTTTATCTGGAGAGTCTCTAACATGCATCCCAGAGTTTCTCTCACACATCAGTTCATAAATGAGTCTTTGCATTCATTTGAAAGTGTGTCGCGTCTCAGTATTTTGGGGTTTGTGCATCTTTATCTGGTATATATTCTCTCCCAAACGTCTGAATCTCTGTCCCATACATGCAACAAGGATTGAACCCCAGTCTGATCCACTCAAACAGAGGGAGTGAAAGCATGTTGAAATCATTACCAAACCTGCGCACTCTCGGCTGTATTCCTCAGCCTCATGCAGGTAAGAGCTGAAGTCAAACCGCAGTGCATACTTGAGATATCTGGCTGGAGGAATGTGTGTGTGTGTGTGTGCCATGCTTTCAATCCAGAGGTGTGTTTTCAAGGTCTCCAGGCTGCATGGAGGTCCCTGCTCCAGGCCTGCGGCACATTAAAGCCACATGTCTCTGTTTTTCTTTCCTACAGGCATGTCATACCTGCAGCACGCACACCGCCCTCGTAAGGTTGAAGACCTCGTGCCTCCACACTGGTGATTGTCAGGATTTTACTCGACGTGAAGGATTCATTGCTTCACAGTGGTTTTAGAAACATTTACGGCCCAAATGAAACCTTTTTTGAAACGTGTATGATGACTCAGAAGAGGTGAGGTAACCGGTAATTGATGGAAAAAATGACTGGATACTCTCATCGCATTACGCGTATTTATTGAGGAACACACCATGAAACACCTGGCAACCTGGACATCCACGGACGGGAACAAACTCACTTTAGACGCTTATTTCAGAGTTTTATCAGTTTGTAATTATGAAGATTTTTTTTCCTTTTTAGAACTCCTGAAATTCATATAAAACGTTTTCACAGCATTCAAGCAAGACACAGTTCCTCTGGAATTAGATACTTTAAAAGGCCTTTACACACCGTGTTTTCTGTTATATTTTGTTGTTTGTTGATGTTTTTTTGTCATGAGAACACAATTATTAAGCGGCGAATAAGCGAAGTCATTTTATTCCGGAGCGAGCTTGATTTTTCTGAGCTTTTGCACCGGCATCAACCAATCATTTGTGCGTATACTACATTGTACAACAATATGGAGGCTCCTTAGTCAGCACCAAGACCGCTAACTTCTTTTGAAAATGGCAGCTCCAATCCTTCTGTTTTTACCTTTCACAATAAAAGCCCTATACATATACACTGCCTATGTGAATCGATTCAAACCTTTCATTGAAAAAGTTTTGCATTTGTCGCTAATTGCATCGCTGTCAGGATGAAAAGTTTTCATGCAAAATATTCGCAGGGGGTATTTTGACTTTTCTTGTCATTTATTCGCCGTGCCCCCAGTGTGTAAATTCCTTTTAAAGCTGCATCAACTGATTTTTTGGCCACTTGGGGCCAGCAGAAACACACAACAACTTCTAAGTTGATCTGGCAGCCTTGTTAGCAAAGTTGACGATATGGACGTCTGCCAGATATTAAACTATAATTCGGATGTGTTTATGCTCAGCTGATGAATCGTTTCACTTCCCTTTCAGCTCCGTTTCGGTGTCCACCAGCTATGTATAGGTGAGATATCTGTCTCTTTAAAGCCGCTAAATGCACCTCTGTGTTCACCAGCTAAAGTCTGTCTGTGTCTGTCTGCTGTTTGGAGCTGAGCAGGTAGTGGACAGCGGGTTCATCAGAGCTTTTCCCCTGAAAACAGCTGCCTGCTGCGGCCGAAAACAAGGATATGAGAGCGGCGAGAGTGAACCAAAACCAAAGCTGTGGGTCGTAAAACCAAAACAACGAGCTGAAAGACATTGAAACGCTCGAGTTCATCATCTTTATATATACTTCAAACTGACATTTGATCTATTGCTAATATGAAAGTATTGTTTATAGCATCTTTAACTCGACGTGTATATTCGCTGCACAGAAAACGACAAATCAAATGTCATTGACTTTAAAAATCAAGCAGCTGATTAAGAGGTCACATGGCATGTTGAAGGCGTATGTGTCGCTTCAGATTGATGAGATGACATCAATGTGCTCACATGGAAAATCACTAAAGCACCACTGGTTTATACAACAAGGTGGCATGGATAAGAACCATCTTTATCAGCAGAGTACAGTTCCATATATTCACGCACGATCATACCAACGAGATACGATCTCTGTGCACACCGTGAGAGTTGGACAGGAAGGGGTTGGGTCTCATGCTTCCTGTGCTGGAGTCCCCGGGCCGCTGGCTGAGGTCTTGATGTTGAACCGTGATCTGCTTCCTGCAGCTCCCAGGTGAGTGTGTCTGCAAACCTTTTTTTTTACTGGGAAACCAGAAATCTCTTATTTTCACCTCCTTTCCAGAAATTGTTTTGTTCTTACCTCTACCTCCCTCTCAAACACACACACACACACACACACACACACACACACACACACACACACACACACACACAGACAGAGGTATAATCATGTGGTTCAACACAAACAAACATCCATCAATTACAAGTACAGACAAAAGAACAAATATTAATTTCAAGTAATAGCTGAATAACTGCAATGGGACATGAAATATGACTCTTCAAGGAAATTAAAAAGAGGAATCTTGAGGGTTATTTTAGCATGTAAAAGCACATTGCCGGATACATTCTTTTGTAACTCTTCAGGTTGTGTAAGATTCAAGTTCAGCAAAAGTCATATGAATATAATGGATGTTTATCTTAAAGTAGACGAGCACCAAAAAGTCTACAGCTTGACTATAAAGTCAGAACATCAACAAAAACCCGTGGAAAAATATGTAAAATAGTACATTTAATTCAGACTTAAAGTGCTGTGCCAGCGATTTTGAAAATGTAAATTAATTCACATTACATAGATTTCTGTCTGTCGGCCAACAGTTTAAAAATATGTGGAGGCTTGAAAGTTGCCAGAAAATGTTTCAGGCAATCTTTAATCTTTATTGTTTTTAAAGCGTTTTGTGGTTTGAATTCAGAACTGCACAGAACAATAATGCAACCAAGCCAAAGATAAAAGCATGCATTGTTTTTAAGTTTGATGGCAGCGCAGCACAAAACCTGCGATTTGATTCAAAACACAGCAGCATGCAGAGTTGCATCAAAAAGAAGGAGTGTGAGTAAAAAGGGTGACTTGGGACTGAATGTAAGATGCTACTTGGCAGGATGTGTCGGCTGGAACTCAACTTTTTATTCATCGTTTCGGTCGATGTGTCACAGCTCTGACACTTCTATCTAGTTTTTTCTCCACCTCTCACTCACCTAATCAGTTTTATTCCGTGCACCTGCCAGGCACACTCACCTAATCAGCTCATTACACTCACCTGCTCACTCTGCCTCATCCACTATTTAAACCCCTGCTTCACACACACTCACTGCCAGATCGTTCTCCGCATTCATGCCTGACTTTCCCGCATTCACCCCTTGGACTGATTTCCTGTTGCCGACCCTGCCTGTTCCAGGCTACCTCACCTTGCCTCTGCCCTGGAAACCTACTCAGCCTTTCTGTCCCAGACCCCGAGAAACCTGTTGTGTGTGTGTGTGTGCTTCCGGAAAAGTATTCTGCCTGTCTCACGTCTCAAATAAAAGACTCGTATCTGAACAGTCCCGTCTTGTCGTACTGCTCCTGGGTCCTACCTACACCCGTAACAGTACGATCTGGCCACAACATGGATCCAGCAGACGACGCCACGGCATGGGCCCGGCTCGGGACGGTCGAGGAGGCGATGCGACGAACCCAGACCATGGTGGCCACCAACACTGCCGAGGTTCGCCAAGACCTGGCGAATCAGAACCAGGTTCTCCTCACATTGATAGACCAGGTACAACAACTCAGGGCGGCCACAGCTCCGGCCAGCGGGGCTGCTTCGCCGCGACTCGCTCGGGTTCAGTCGAGAGTGGATCCAGCAGCATCTACGGCGGTCTCGGAGCCCCGGGTGGGGGAGCCAGAACGTTACTTCGGGGATCCTGAGGGTTGCAACGCATTCCTGATGAACTGTTCCATCCTGTTTGCGTTGCAGCCCCGCACGTTCGCTTCTGAAGACGCCAGGGTAGCGTTCACCATCAACCACCTGACGGGGAGAGCTCGCCTGTGGGGAACGGCAGAGTGGGATCGTCATACTCCTGCCTGTGTTTCCTTCCAGTCCTTCTCCGCTGAGCTACGCAAGGTTTTCGGGGCAGTTTCCGGAGGACCGGACGTCACTGGAGGGTTAATGAGGCTCCAGCAGGGCCACCGATCCGTCACGGACTACGCTATAGAATTCCGGACCCAGGCTCGACTAAGCTCATGGGGGATGGACGCCCAGTGTGACGCATATCTGTTCGGGTTAGCGGATTACATCAAGGATGAACTCGTCTCGACCGAGCTACCCACATCCCTGGACGGACTTATCGAGACTACCTCCAGAGTGGATCGCCGCGTCCAGGTCAGACGGCTGGCAGGGCGCCGGGGGCAGCCCCATCAGGGGAAGACGTATTGCTTTCCTCGTGCTACCGCTCGGGATTACGCCCCGACGCAGCCACTTCCTCAGGCGAGCGAACCCATGCAAGTGGGACGTACTGGGCTCTCCACGGAGGAACGGGAGCGACGCAGACGGGGAGATCTCTGCATGTACTGTGGGCAGGCGGGTCATTACGCTTACAATTGCCCATTAAAAGCCCGGGCTCGCCGGTAAGGAAGGCGGTACTGGTGAGCCGAGCAGATTCCCGATCCTTCGCCTGTCAACGACCACTTTTCCACGCCCAACTACTACTAACCGGGGGCGCCCATACTATTTCCACCTTCCTGGATTCGGGAGCAGACGCATCCTTTATGGACGAGGACCTTGTTACCCAGTTGGGGATCGGCCGGATTCCTCTTCCCCAGGCTGTTCCAGCCAGCGCCCTGGACGGTCATCTTCTGGGAACGGTGACTCACCAAACCATCCCGGTACACATGCTGGTATCCGGCAATCACCACGAGACCATCAGCTTCCACATCCTGCAAACCCCTCGCATCCCCCTCATTCTGGGATACCCCTGGCTGCGTCGACATAATCCCCACGTCGATTGGACTACAGGTGCGTTTCGGGGTTGGAGCCAGGCCTGTCACCTAGTCTGTCTGAAGCAAGCCGCCGTTCCACAGAGTGTCGCGCTCTCCAATTCCACTCCTGATCTTACGGGGGTTCCTGCGGAATACTGGGACTTTAGGGAGGTATTCAGCAGATCCAAGGCCCTGTCTCTGCCTCCTCACCGGCCTTATGATTGTGCCATCGACCTCCAGCCTGGTACATTCCCACCTAAGGGGCGCCTGTATTCCCTGTCAGCTCCCGAAAGGGGAGCAATGGACAAGTATATTAACGACTCCCTGGCTTCCGGTATCATACGCCCCTCGTCCTCTCCCGCAGGGGCTGGATTCTTCTTTGTGGAGAAGAAGGACAAGACTCTCAGACCCTGCATCGACTACCGGGGCTTAAATGGAATCACGGTTAAGAACCGCTACCCCTTGCCACTCATCGCTACGGCCTTCGAGCTACTTCAAGGGGCCACCATCTTCTCCAAGCTTGACCTCCGCAATGCCTATCACCTGGTCCGGATCAGGGAAGGGGATGAGTGGAAGACAGCATTCAATACACCTAAAGGACATTACGAGTACCTGGTGATGCCCTTCGGCTTAACCAACGCCCCCGCCATCTTCCAGGCCCTGGTCAACGACGTGCTCCGGGACATGTTGGACTGGCACGTGTTCGTCTACCTTGACGACATCCTGATCTTCTCCAAGAACCGAGAGGAACATGTGCACCACGTCCAGTCCGTGCTTCAACGCTTACTGGAGAACTCCCTGTTTGTGAAGGCGGAGAAGTGCGAGTTTCACGTTCGCACGGTTGCATTTCTGGGATATATTGTCACCCAGGGCAGCATCCAGATGGACCCCGCTAAGGTTGCCGCAGTCACTGCCTGGCCTGTCCCAAGCTCCCGCAAGCAACTTCAGAGTTTCCTGGGGTTCGCCAACTTCTATCGGAGGTTCATCAGGAATTACAGCGTGGTCGCTTCTCCACTCACCGCCCTCACCTCCTCCAAGACCCCTTTCCGTTGGACTTCTGCAGCGGAAGAGACCTTCCAGAACCTGAAGTTAAGGTTCACTTCGGCACCCATCCTCCGAGTCCCGGATCCTGACAGGCAATTTGTGGTGGAGGTGGATGCCTCGGACATAGGAGTTGGGGGTGTCCTGTCCCAGCGCTCGGCCACGGATCAAAAGCTCCATCCTTGTGCCTTTTTCTCGCGACGGCTTTCCCCCGCCGAGAGAAACTATGACATTGGTAACCGAGAACTACTAGCTGTGAAGCTGGCCCTGGAGGAGTGGCGGCATTGGTTGGAAGGGACCAAGCTCCCATTCCTTGTTTGGACCGACCACAAGAACCTGGAATACATCCGCACCGCCAAGAGACTCAATTCCCGACAGGACAGGTGGTCGTTGTTCTTCACTCGGTTCCACTTCTCACTCTCCTACCGCCCCGGTTCCCGCAATGTCAAGCCAGATGCCCTTTCCCATCAGTTCCAAGGGGAGGAGGGACCCACCCCTGGCTCCTCATCCATCCTCCCTGGCTCCTGTCAAGTAGGCGTCCTCACCTGGGAGATTGAGAGGTCGGTGAGGTCCGCAACTAGGGGGCAAGCCGGTCCCAGTGCGTGCCCTCCTAACCGCCTGTTTGTCCCTCAGGGCCTTCGGTCCGATGTCCTCCAGTGGGCACACGCCTCTCCTCTGACCTGCCACCCGGGTATCCAGAGGACCCAGGACGTCCTGCGGCAGCGCTTCTGGTGGGCCTCGCTCAACGAGGACACCAGGGAATTTGTCAACGCCTGCCCTGTGTGCAACCAACATAAACCTTCCCATCAGGCTCCGGCCGGCCTCCTGCGGCCTCTCCCAGTGCCTCATCGTCCGTGGTCTCACATCTCCCTGGACTTTGTCACCAGACTTCCGTTATCGGAGGGCCACACCGTCATCCTGACAGTGGTCGACAGATTCAGCAAGCTGGCCCACTTTATTCCTCTCCCCAAGCTCCCTTCTGCGAAGGAGACGGCTGAACTCATCTGTCTGCATATCTTCCGCCTGCATGGAATCCCAGTCGACATTGTCTCCGATCGAGGTCCTCAGTTCACTTCCATCTTTTGGAGGGAATTCTGCACTCTGCTGGGGGCTACTGTCAGCCTGTCGTCGGGGTTTCACCCTCAGTCCAACGGTCAGACGGAGAGGAAGAATCAGGAAATGGAAACCGCCCTCCGCTGCATGGTCTCCCGGAATCCTGCCTCCTGGTCCCGCCAGTTGATGTGGGTAGAATACGCCCATAACACCCTGACCAGCTCCGCCACCGGCTTGTCGCCCTTTCAGTGCGCTTATGGATTCCAGCCACCTCTGTTCCCGGCATTGGAAAGGGAGGTTTCCTGTCCGTCTGTCCAGACATTCATCCGCCGCTGCCGCCAGACCTGGGCAAGGGCCCGAGGAACCCTGCTTCGGTCTGCGGACCGTGCTGCTACAGCGGCAAATCGACACCGCACTCCAGCCCCCAGCTACCAGGTGGGTCAGAGGGTGTGGTTGGCAACCAGGGATCTACCTTTGCAGGTGGAGTCCAAGAAGCTGGGCCCACGGTTCATCGGGCCGTTCGAGATTGAGAGGATCATCAACCCGGCGGCAGTGAGACTCAAGCTCCCCAGATCCATGCGCATTCACCCCACGTTCCATGTATCCAGGGTCAAACCGGTCCGGGAGAGCCCTTTGGTGCCGGCTGCTCCACCTCCTCCGCCTCCTCGCCTCATTGAAGGAGGACCGGTCTACACGGTTCATCGCCTGCTGCGCTCCCGCCGCCGGGGGCGAGGCCTCCAGTACCTGGTCGACTGGGAGGGATATGGGCCGGAGGAGAGGCAATGGGTTCCGGCTCGGAACATCTGCGACCCCGAACTTATCGCCAGTTTCCATCGGCAGCACCCGGAACAACCATCTAGGACGACTGCCAGGAACCCACAGCAGGTCCCCGGTGCAGATGAGGGACCTTCCTCGGGGCCCCAGGCACCGTACCACCCGGAGGGGGATTCTGAGTCTCCGGCCTCGGAGGAGTTTTAACCCTCCTCCGGGCCCCCACCGCCCTCCCTTGGAAGACGTTTTTTTTTTTTTTTTTGGGACTTCTGGAGCCGTCCCTTGAGGGGGGGGTTCTGTCACAGCTCTGACACTTCTATCTAGTTTTTTCTCCACCTCTCACTCACCTAATCAGTTTTATTCCGTGCACCTGCCAGGCACACTCACCTAATCAGCTCATTACACTCACCTGCTCACTCTGCCTCATCCACTATTTAAACCCCTGCTTCACACACACTCACTGCCAGATCGTTCTCCGCATTCATGCCTGACTTTCCCGCATTCACCCCTTGGACTGATTTCCTGTTGCCGACCCTGCCTGTTCCAGGCTACCTCACCTTGCCTCTGCCCTGGAAACCTACTCAGCCTTTCTGTCCCAGACCCCGAGAAACCTGTTGTGTGTGTGTGTGTGCTTCCGGAAAAGTATTCTGCCTGTCTCACGTCTCAAATAAAAGACTCGTATCTGAACAGTCCCGTCTTGTCGTACTGCTCCTGGGTCCTACCTACACCCGTAACACGATGACTCGCACGGGAAGAAACGAAACATTTGACAGTAACTGTGTCGATGTTCAGTTTCGCAGCTTCAGGCTTTAACGTGTGGGAGAATCGACTCGCTGCAGCTGAACGCAGCGCAGCAGCAACATGGGCGCAATTCAAAATGATGTTTTTTTTAATTGGAAATGATGAAGTGATGTCGCCCCTGAGTAAAGACAGTAATTATGGAAGCATGATAATCAGTGTCTGTCCATTCGAGGTAATTTACTGTCAACACTGTTTGGGTTGAAGACGGACATGTTGATAGATATTCAGAACATAAAGCCACATGATGACGACCACGTGAACTATGAACAGAAAACAGTATCATGTGTTTATTCATGTGTGGTCGAATATCATGACTGTGCTTTAGAGTAGAAATACACGGTAAACACAAAACTGTATATTATCCACCTCGTTGAATATTTGGGACATCAGCTTATTCCAGCTGGTATGTTAATAAACAAAATCATATATTCATGTACAAATACTGTCATTACTGCAACAATTACTGCAACTACTACTATTAAAGCTTCTACTATTACTTCTGCTTTGATGACAACTACTACCATCACTACCGTTTTGTGTTATACCACAACACACAATCAATATTTGTAGTAGTACTGTAGCCTACTATTAGCTAGTTTTACTACAACTACCAGTAGTGCTATCACTATTTGTACTTTTACTCTACTTCTACTATTGTGAATTTTAACTTCAACTGTCCCCACTAGTACTAGTACTAGTATAAATATCACTACAACTGCTTTTACATACCGCTGTCATTATTGCTACTATGATTCTGGCAGCACTAACTACTTTTACTTATTATTAATGCTTCTACCAGTAGTATTACATCGTCTACTGCTATAGCTAGTACTGCTAACACTACCTCTACTTGCATTAATGACACAAACACAGTACAGAGCCGAATCAAAGGTGACGAGGAGTTTTCCCGTCCCTCAGTTCTCCGTGCAATCCGTTTTCCTCATTCAGTTTTGTGGAAAATGTATGAAAGAATCTCAGGTACAGTTGTTGGATTCACACAAGGGAAAAAAACAACAACAACAACCTCTGCAGCAACAGAGGAATTGTCCTGCCTCTGAATACCTCACTCAGCTAAATATAGCCGGGAGATGCATGTCTGTCAGCCTCCCCCTCCCCCCCACCCCCCCCCCCCTTCACCGTCCCCTCAAGCCCTTATCTTAATTATTTCCAGACCTTTCAAACACACACACACACACGCACAGCTGATAAAAAAAAATACCAGGGTTGTGTTTACAGGCCTTCCTGCTGATGTTAAAGTCAGGAGAGGGCGTGACTGTCTGTGTTCTCTGTAATCTGATATGCATGGGCATTTGTTTCAGGCATTTGTGTGTAGTGTATATACCAATGAGGAATAAAACTTGAAGCAAAATTCCCTTTCTCATTGTTATCCCTTATTGCTTTTCATTTTATAACCACAACGAATGGATTCATTAGATTTATGTCATCTTGGTCAGTTTTAGAATTCTGGTTTTCTTCTAGAAATGAGTTAGCCTGCTCTTGAAACTTGCTTTAGTTGCGTAATTTGTAACATGAAATCTAAATGAAAATAAGTGTGCATGGATTGTCCAGATTTTTTTTATCCCATGCATTAGTCATTAGTCAAACACGGGCGCCTAGATTACCCACAATGCAACTGGGGTGCTGACAGTTCCTGCTAGTTGGAGCTAATGTAAATTTAAGCAGCGATGAAGAGTGGGCCTCAGGGCTCTTCTTTCACTCATTGTGAGCGTTATTAAGCTTCAGTGAACAGCTTGAACAAGCTGTGTGCACATCTTTACTTATCTTTCAGCAGGTAACGGGAACGTGCCTCTTAATAACACAAACTTAAGTTATTTGTGACAGATTACACAGCTCACAAGTTAACAGTTTTGCAAAATCGTTAACTGTGATTTAAACTTTCAGACATATTAGATGTGCAAAAAGGGTTTCAAGGTCTATATTCATGCAACGGGTGGAGCCCACCCTCTTTGCCTGTTAAGAGTAGGTTGCACACTGGTCAGACACTAGTTTCTGCAGTTATTTATTTATTTTATTTTATTGTGTAACCCTGTTTGCTGCTGCTACAGACAAATTTCCCCTTGGGGATGAATAAAGTACATTTCTATTCTATTCTATTCTCCTTCTTATATTGTTTTATTCAATCCTTATGTTAATAAGTCCTGGATGTGTTGTCAAGTTGTGTAGGGTTATGTTAGCATAGTAAGCACACAGCAAGCTAAGCTGCTGACATAAGTGTTTCTGGTCATTTCAGTAATTAAATATCAACTCAATTCATACTGGATATATTTGACTTCCCGGAAACAAACGGAGGTCCGATCCATGTTACCTGCTGGTCATGGGTTTAAATTGCCAAACAGGAAATGGGTGCTTCCAATGGGCCTTAGAGTAGAGGGGACTCAGACTGTACCATGTTGAGTAGAGTGCAGGGGTCATTGTTTTGGAAAATAGTCTTTTTAAGTACCACAAGCAACTTATGTCTTTAATATTTCTGTTTTAGGACCAGTAGATGAATTATTTAGACAATGTTTTGTTGTTTTTACATTGGAATGTTATTTTATTGTCTTGAATTAGATTGTCTTAAGCTCCTCAGCCTGAGCTCATTGTGTGATTTGGTTCAGTTCAGGCGCAGACCTGCTGGAAGCTGCTAGCTGCTAGCTGCCCCATAACCATGAGTTATATAGCCCAACGTCTGTGGTTGTTTTTATAAGTTTGTTGAGTTTACACCAAAACCAGCTTGAACTGCTTGTTGGTGTTAAACACAACATACACATAGCTCCATGTGTTCATCACTCAGCCAATCCTTTCATTCGGGATTCTATATTTTGTACAGAAGGTTTCTCTCCATATAGTGTGTGTGTGTGTGTGTGTGTGTGTGTGTGTGTGTGTGTGTGGTAACACGGTAACCAGAGAGTGTGTGGAGGTGAGTGAGTGTGTGTGTGTGTGTGTTAGTGATTCGATTACGGCCCCCTCCACCAAATGTAGAGATCTCTGAGGAGTGAGGTGTGAGATCCACTTACCAAACCAGACTCTCCCGAACACCTGAGGAAACCTTGGAGCACGCTGACTCATGATGTTACCGCGCAGGCGTGCAGAGTTATGAGTGCTGCCGGGTCCACACCCCGTGTCTGCAATAAGGACGAAATCAGCCTTTTACCAAAGTACCTCCTGGCAGCAGGGGTGCATACTCAGGAACCTAATTTCATGTAATTGTCTACTCGTGTTTTTCTGAGTACCTGACGATTTTTTTCAAATTTATGAAATGCATTTGAATAGCTATCATCAGCTCCACTCATAGCTGTGTGTGTGTGTCTTCAACTCAAAGCAATAACGTTAGATGAAACTTTAATGATCTCAGTGGGGAAATTGTGTTGCAGCAGCAGCAACAGCAGCAAAGAATAAAATGACATCGAAGATGCAAAATTCAAGGTTTTATGAACATAAAATGACAAAAAAAATTATGATAATTGGCTTTTAAGGAACTGTCGCCTCTGATAATGTTGTCAGGAAACACTGGAGGCTTATTATCTTTCCCATACTCGGATGTGTCATGTTGAGACAAATTCCCTTAAAGCAGATATGCACCCATCTATAATTCATTATGTGATTCTGCTAATTAGCTGCGCTTTTCAGAAAACTCTAAATGTCAAACACATTCAAATCATTGCTCCGTCTCTGTCATAGTATATGAACATACGAGTGGTCATGGATACTGAAAAATGAAATGGGAGGTTTTTTTTTGTTTCTTTTTACAAAGCTCAGTAATGGATGGAGGGAAAAAAGCTGAAATCAATTTCACTGAACAAATCTATATAATCTTGCATTCATGTCGACAAAAAGAAAGCAAATGAGATGGTAGCTGATTTCTAAGCTTTGAGGCAGCTTGATTGTGCAAAGGGGACATTTTGAATCGTTAAATAGTCTGTTCATCACTCTGGACCTCCTGCAGGTGAAGCCAGCCGTTCTGAATCAGACGTGTTATTAAAATCACATCATTTAGAGAAGAAACTGGAATTTACAACACGAGGCTCTGGGGAGACTAACCTCAACTAACTTTCCCTTTCACCCTGCAGTCTCACCTGAGAACCAACCAGTACGAGAGTGCATGCCTTGCTCAGGGCCACAACAAGAACACTTTGCAGAAGGGAGGGGAAGATAGATCTTCTTTGCTGCCTTTAATGGTTTTATCCTTCACCTAATGTGTTCAAGAACACAAAATCCCACAGGTGACATGCAGATAACTTGCGTACTTTATCTTCAAGCTGTGAAGACAAAGTCGTTTTTGATGTCATTGACATCGTCGCCCCGTACGATCACATCATATAATGAACCCGTTTTCCTCTTGACACCTCCTCATCTGTCTTTCCTTCATTGATGAATGAAGGAAAGCGGTGCTCCCGCTCTTTCTTTTAAACTCCTGTCACAAGCTCTTAAAATGAGGTTCATCTGAAGCTTCTCTATATTTTACACACGCACACGCCTCTATTTCAGCAACGTTTTGTCTCATGCTACGCTTTGCTTCACTTAATTCCTCCCACGGTCGACGTTTGTCGTAATAAATGTCGAGACAAAAAGGAAGCTACATGGCTGAGCGATAAGGATTGCCTGCTTGTCTGTGTGAAATGCCACGTCGGGCTCGTAACTCTCGTAACTCACTTGCCCCGATTCAGTAAGTGGTAAAACAATTATGAAACACAGTTTTTCTCCGGAGCTGATGATGGTGGAGCCATCTCGCTTCCTTGTCATCTCTGCTGAGAGTCGCACGTGTGCAGTACCGATCGGGCGACCGGTAAAGATGAAGTTCATGAGCTGAAGCTCAAACGAGCATTTCAATTATCCTGTGCAAAACTCTTGATTAATTGACATAAAGAAAGATTAAACGTTGTCCATTGCTGTTATTTGGTAACTGCTAACAGGTGTAAGACAAGTAGATTTCTGACAGAAAAAGAAAATAAATAACGTTGAACTCTGGATGAAAGATCCGTCCGAACCCTCAGACTTGAACTACACAGACATTTTTGATTAGATATACTTAATATAACTGTGTTCGCACTAATATTTGAGTTTATTATTGTTATTTTATTCTGCTGGTACCGTATTTAAGCAATAGCTCACAACAGGCCGCGGTATCGTGTGATATCACAGCTACATGAGGCCCGTTGTTCGGCTCTGCAGTTTCTGCAAAATATTCTTTAATTTGTCCAAATTCTGCTCATTTGGCAGGGGGGCATCCATAAAAACGTGTTCTTCTGTCTCCATGATTCAAAGGTAAAGATTGAGGAACAATCCATAGAACAAACAGAAAGTTTTGAATCACTGCAAACGTTTTCAAAGTGAAGTGAATTTTCAGTGTAAATATCAGGATACGTAAAAAGTCAGATTTTATTTTTTCTGAATGTAAATTGGTTCCTTCACCACAGAAACTGCGACTGATGATAACAATGCTAACATGCTAATGTTGAGCAGGTATGTTTACTGTTCGCCATCTTGGTTTAGCTACTTAGAACTGAAGACAAAGTGCAGCTGAGGCTGGTGGTAATAGCATCACCAGCATTATAAAGTAAAGTTTTGGACTAATTTAAATTTTGACCTGATGATAGATAGATAAAGACATTTCAGTCAGAATCGCATGCAGGGCGGCATCATGTCACATAACGTAAATATGTAAAACACAGCGAGTCAGCCTTCACCAGGATACTCGTCGATCAGTTTGTGCACATCGACACGTGCTCTTTGTAATCTGTAAATGCAGAGAGACTTGTCCAATCAACCTCAGAGTCGCGATCCTTCCTTCACTCTGTAGTTTTCCACAGCAGCAGTATCTGTGACGGTGAAAGTAATCACTTCCTGCAGACTCGCGTCCTAATTCTCCTGTTGCGCGGCAGTATCGGGCCACGAGGGATGTGGAGTTCACGCTGTGCTGTCACCATGGTAACCTAGATAAAACCAATTTTGAATAAGATGAGTCAGCTCAAGGGAAATATCAAATTCAGTTTTTAAAATATTTCTATTTTGTCTGATTGGTTCAACGATTGGTTCCATGGTGCAATATTGTTTTTTCTTGAAAGTATAACAAGAGCCACATTTGAGTGCTTTGCTTAGTTCTGAATATAAGAAATCTTAATTTAGGCCAAGTGTTTGTTTTTTTTGGTCATCCCTCAAAACTGGACGGTTGCCACCCTCGGTGTTGTGTTCAAGCTCAAACTGCTCCACTATAGCCCCCCCATGAGGCTGGGCAAAGTATTACATCATTAGGAGAAAGATCTTTTTACACCTGAGGGCTGAAGATGTCACATGACAGATAAACCCAATAGCGGACAGCTATACAACTAAATCCTGACTTTAAAACACTTAAAACGCTCTCACTTGCTGAAAGGCAGGAAGTTTGATTAAAAGCTGGTTTTGTGGATGTGATTCACACCTAAACATCAGAGACAACCTAAAAGTTGCATTGCAGTGTTTTTCAGGACATTGATGTTCCCGAGTGAACCTTAGAGGGTCTCAGTGGGATCTGAACGACCAAACTCGTGGGAACGAGCAAGCAATTTCTATGCGTTTGACAGAAACATGGGAGTCTTTGATCTGTTTTTCAAACGCCCGGCTCTTCGTCTGCATCTTGGCGAAGGCCCGAGGAGCGCCGCCAAACACGCGGGCCACTGAACCGCCGGGGGATTTGAATAAATGTTTCTTGAATCACCGCTTGCCTGTTGTCCTTGTTAAATGAATTAAGAGGAGATGACACAGTAGCTCTGCTTGTTTTGGATGTATGATGCAGGGAAAAAGAAAACAAGGACCATCGATAGAAAAGGTTCAGAAGTGCTCTTGTAAATAAAAAAGGCAATTATTGTCGCTGGATGAAATCAGTGGATCTGCACTGAATGCTCTATTTTGTCACTGATGTACATTTATTTCGGAATTCAAAGGCTTCAACAGGGATTTTCATCATTCAAGTTGCTCAAGTTCAACAAAGCAAAGATCCAAAGTTGCAACTGACACCATTGAAGACACTATAGTCAGGTATTCTATATTTTCTTATCAAGGGATTGGGGTTTCTTTTATAGGCTGGTGAAACGTTATGCTGCTACTTTCCAGTGAATTGATTAACAGGATTCCAGATGCTGGAAACCAAAGGCGTTCTTTAAAGCAGCTTGAAAAGCAGGCTGACGTGTGATGCATTATTGAGCAAAGTGCAAGAGATTCTTCTTGCTTTCCAGATGAAAGACTTGTGCCTTTCAAGAGTTACAGCTGTCTGAATTTAAAGCACCGTGGGGTGTTTTTAAATCACCCTGTCGCCTCTTTTGATGCCAACGCGACCCACACACCCGTTTTGCTGATTCACAGCAGAATCAGAAATACGGGATGGATGGAAACATCCACAATAATGTGTCCCTGTCTCATACAATCACTCGAATAAATAAATGAATCTGCACCAGATGGGAGCTGAGATTCTGGCTCGCGTCAGCTCTTGTCTTTGGCCTGCTTTCATGCTAATTACACCGTGTAGACTGCATGTATTCAGCCTAATAATACACAGAGGTGACACGGCAGCCTGGTAATTTTCACTGGTTTAAACACAGCTCTGCTCCCTACTGTTTTCTACTCTGCACTACATGTATATGCAGATTAGTGCTATGCTGACAGTGACAGTAAGAAGATGAGGCACAAGCACACATCCTATAGATTATGCAAAGAAAACAATACCCACAAAATACAGTTTCACTATAAAAGTAATGAAATAGGGCAATAAGGTCTTGTGTTTCTCTATTCAGCAGTGCCTCCCGGTTCCTTGTCATTATTGCTCATTAAAAATACAGCAGTTATAGCTTGTGTGCACGAGGTGCCTGCAGCCACAATCAAAACACAGCGTGGTGATGGATGTCCTGTCAGAGGCTCCTGCATGTGAGCTTAAATGAAAGTGTGGTAGCAGTAGTTAGTTTCTGTTTGTACTGTGGGAACAGTGAGATTCATGATGCAGGTGTACGTGTGTTTACAATTTCCTAAACCTCCCTTACTCCTCGGTCTCTGACAAAAGTCCTGATTTAAAACACAGCGAGGAGACGGAGGAAGTGAGTTTGAGAAGTGAACTCGTGAACATAAGTTCCAATGTGGGGGTGTAGAAGGGAAACGAGCATCACTTTCATTCAACAACCTGTGTTTCATCTTTGTTAAAAGATTGAGGCTCTCAGCACAGATAGTTGAATTTAAAAATCAAGTTCATTGCACAATAGATACAATAATTTGAATCTGGTTCTCGGTAGTATATACACATAATGCAAAGAACAAACATACAGGAAAGAGACCAACTAAGACAGGTAAATAAAAGAAAGGTAGGTAAACAAGCATATACAGATGCAGTTGTAAATATAGCAAGTATGTCAACAACAAACTGCACAAACAAGTTCAGTTAATTGAGCTGAATGTCGTCTCTATCGAAACAATACGCATCTACACCAACAGGAGCTGCTATACGACAGCTTTCATGAGGCCCATAAGTCTGGTCTTCAAGGCTTCTGAGCTAATATTGTATATTCTTTAAAATTGAGTCAATGATACACGTCGCAAAAGATTTGACAAGAATCGAAATGTTTACGATCGTACTCTGTCATCAGTGTGGATGGTGTTTGTTTTGTTTCAACCCCGGGGTCTTGGCGACAATTCAATATGATAGTTTATCGTCTTTCAATAGAATCACATCCTGGTGAAATCATATCGTGATGCAGTTGCATGGTCAAGGTGGAAAATAACAAGCACATAATTACCCACATTTCACAGAAAAGCACTAAAGTTCTGAATTAAAAGAGAAAATAATCTCCCTTTGTCAAGCATTTAATGCACTCAGCATTAAACATGCTGTATTGTTATATTAAATGTATATCGGCATTACAACATACTGTGTATTGCTTTATCAAAAAGGAAACCTGCCGTTTTGTACATCTCTGAAGGGAGATCTACACTTCTGTGTCAGGGTCTCCAAAGCAGGAAGAGATTTGTCGAGATCAGTGTAGAAAAAAACCACAACAACTTTTAGGAGAAAACAAAAGAACTGCAAGCCTAACAATGACAGTTCTTGCAGGCACCACGTGTTACTGTATCTCCGGGCTCCGTTGCTGTGCCATCACGCCGCAACACACCATCCACTTTTTGTGGGGAGCACAGGAGCTCAAATACAACTTCAAGCGTCTGATTGCTTGTGCAGGTACAGTGGTGGAACAAATAACTCCCTGCCTTTCAAAAGCCGGAGGCTGATGAGAGCTCCGACAGAAAGGGAGCAGTCGGATACATAAACACAGGGGAATGGAGGAAAGGCAGTGAAAGAGCTTTTCAACAATGCTGCTCAATAAATGGAGGAGGCAGATCAAGGCTGGCGGCTGCTATCTTGATGAACTTGCACTGTAGCGTGCCCGCGAGGAACAATAACGCCCTATCTCCTGCCTCTGAACAGCGAGCGAGAAGCAAAGATCAGGATGCGATAGTTGCCAATAAGTCACGTTTTGTTCCCCGCCTCTCATTTCCCTTTTTAGTTCTCTTCCATTCTGTTTTTTTTCCACAAGGTTGTTTCTCGGTGACTAGATGGTGAGTCTGACGGGAAGGTTGAAACATTTATAAACCTAGAAAAGCTCCACATATTGTACATCAGGTGTTCTTCGAATGTCTGAAATTAACACAAGAGGGAAAAAAACAACCCATGCATTATGAGGATGTGTCTGAAATCACTCCCTTGTCACTCATTCACTATTCCCTTCATGATAAACCTTCAATAGCTTCCTCTACAGTAAGCAGTACATTTAGAGTAAGCAGGAGTTTTTTTCAGGTGCTATAAATGAAGTGAATATAGTATTTGGGTGTAGAATATTTTATTTCAAATACAGCCTAAAGTCAAAACAACCACGCATGCTGACTACGGGGGTTCCACAAGGCTCAGTCCTGGGCCCCCTTCTCTTCTCGCTCTACACAACATCTCTGGGTTCTGTTATTCGCTCGCATGACTTCTCTTACCATTGTTATGCCGATGACACCCAGCTGGTCTTGTCATTTCCTCCCGGTGACACTCAAGTGGAGGCCCGCGCATCGCTGCGTGCTTGGCTGACATCTCGAAGTGGATGAAGACACACCACCTCAAGCTCAACCTGGACAAAACCGAGCTACTGTTCCTCCCGGGGAAAGGTTGCCCGCACAGAGACCTGTCCATCACCATTGATGATACCGTGGTGACGCCAACTCGGACTGCAAGGAACCTGGGTGTGACCCTGGACGACCAACTGTCGTCCTCAGCAAACATTGCATCGGTTACATGCTCCTGCAGATTCCTGCTCTACAACATCAGGAGGATTCGCCCCTTCCTCACTGAGGAGACGGCGCAGATGCTCATCCAGGCTCTTGTCATCGCCCGCCTGGACTTCTGAAACTCTCTACTTGCCGGAGCCCCGGCGTCGGCCATCAGACCTCTGGAGCTTGTCCAGAAAGCTGCAGCCCGCCTGGTGTTCAATCGCCCAAAGTTCTCCCACACAACTTCCCTTCTCCGTTCTCTACACTGGCACCCTGTAAGAGCTCGCATCCAGTTTAAGACTCTGGTGCTGGCCTACAGGGCAGTGAAAGGAACAGCTCCTTCCTATCTCCAGGCCATGGTCAAGCCCTACACCCCAGCCCGACCTCTTGGCTCTGCTGCCTCGGGGCGACTGGTCGCTCCGTCGCTCAGAGGTCCCTGCGGCCGATCGACCCGGTCACGGCTGTTTTCTGTCCTGGCCCCTCAGTGGTGGAATGAACTCCCCACTGACGTCAGGACGGCAGAGTCGCTGCCCATCTTTCAGCGCAGGCTGAAAACTCACCTCTTCAAGAAGTACTACCCTGAGCCTTCACCTCAGCACTTATTGTACTCATATTCGTTTGTTGCACATGTTGTATTTGTTTGTTTCTACACTGTACTTTTGCTCTGATTTATGCTCTATGAAACCCTGTAAATAAGACAAGAAGAAAAGACTTTGTTCATTCTTGAATCAAGAAATACTTTATTCATCATGTAAACCTTCAGTTTGTTCACATCCCATCAGTAAAGTCTGTTCAATGACTCTTGTTCAATGATTTCATGAACACATTCACTTCATCCTCATCATCTATTTGTTTGACCAGAATCTCAGTTATGTAAAGAGAATAATGAATGATTTACTTATTGATTATGATTATAATAACTAGTTATATAATACATCATAGTACCTCTTTTGTACAACGATTAAGAAAACAACAAGAACAACATTTAATCTGTTACAGAAAATAAACATAATTTCACTGAAAGAAATCTTTACAAAGAGTGCTGAGAACTAAATCTCTTTGATGAAAGAAGCTCTGGTGATTTCTCTCTTCAAGAGCCATGCAGTGGAAGAGAAACAACAACTAACAAATACATCAATACTAATATTTATCAAACATTTAAACCTCAGAGCAGTTTCCATTTTCATGAAGAGAAATATCAGTTCAGGTCAACAAAGATCATCATGAGCAGTGATAGCCTCCATGGCTAAACAGACACAGAAAGGAGCTCCACCTAAAGACACTCAAACATTTACACAACAATAATGAGAAGACGTCAAAGCACCGCCCACAATGTTTGATTGACAGCTGAAGAAACATCAGCAATTAAGCGACAATGATGGAAACAAAATCAGTTTCAGGATTAAAACACAAAAATGAATTTGCTGTTTCTTAAATCACTTCTGACTATTTTAGTTTACAGAACTCAGCAGTGTCTCCATAACCATAATAAATCAAAAATCCTGCATAGAGAGGCTGAGTGAATGTGGTCTGGACTCTGTGGAGGAGAGTCATGGTTTCAGAGACGCTGTAGAAAGACAGAATACCTGCTCTGTGATCCAGGTACACTCCTACTCTGGAGGACCGAGGACCAGAGACGGGAGTTTGGATCTTGTTGTACCAAAATGTAAAACTGTTTTTGACACAATCTAACGCCCAAGATTTGTCATTGTGTCCAAACGCACATTCATTCAAGCTCCCTGTTCTGCTGATATTCTTGTATGCGACTGCTACATCAACTCTTCCTCTCCTCTCCACCTCCCAGTAACAACGTCCAGTCAGACTCTCTCTACTCAGGACCTGAGAACATGTAGTGAATCTGTCTGGGTGACTAGAATAAGACTGTTGTTTTCTCATAAATGTTGCTTTTCTGTTCCCCTCAGATAATAACAGATTTGTCTGTGCTGTGTTTGGGTCCAGTGTGATTTCACTTGAATATCTTAAGAACTCAGCTCTGGTCTTGGGCTCTGCTTGTGAAGGTGACAGTGAAACGTCCACTTCAGTCACTGCCAGTGAGACGTTTGTCCACTTGTCTCTCAGAACGTCCTGTAGTTTATCTCTGACTTCTGACACAGCCGCCGTCACGTCCTCAAAGTAGCTCAGAGGACGGATATCGATGGCGGACGAGTCTGTAGCTTCTCTGAGTGGTGACAGTGAGGGGTAGTTGTGTAGAAACTGGTTGTGATCCTCTGTGTGTGAGAGCAGCTTCAGCTCAGCGTCTTTCCTCTTCAGCTCAGAGATCTCCTGCTCCAGCTTCTCCTGAAGCTCTTTGACTCGACTCACTTCACTTTTCTGCTGGGATCTGACCTGCTGCTTCACATCGGAGCTTCTTTCCTCCATGAGACGGATCAGCTCGGTGAAGATCTTCTCGCTGTCCTTCACCGCTTCGTCCGCGGAGCGATTGACGGCCTCCACCTCCTGTTGAAGCAGCTTCACGTCTTTCTCTCTGTCCTGGATTCTCTGCTGGATGTTTAGTCGACTCACCTCCAGCTCTCTCTGCCTCTCAGTCCTTTCTGCTGCAGCTGAGACTGTGTCGTGGCCTTTGTGTTCCTCCACAGAGCAGAGATAACAGATACACTGCTGATCAGTACGGCAGAACATCTTCATCACCTCATCGTGACGAGAGCAGATGTTCTCCTGGAGCTTCTTGGAGGGGTCCACCAGCTTGTGTTTCTTTAATTGAGCTACATCATAATGACGCTGGAGGTGTTTCTCACAATAAGAGACCAGACAGACCAGACAGGACTTGATGGCTTTCCGTTTCCTCCCAGTGCAGACATCACAGGACACATCTTCAGGTCCAGCATAGCAGTGATCAGCAGGAGCAGCTTGGAGTCCAGTCTTCTTCAGCTCCTCCACTAAAACTGCTAACATGGTGTTTTTCAGCAGGACAGGCCTCGGTGTGAAGGTCTGCCTACACTGAGGGCAGCTGTGGAGTTTCTTCCCATCTTCTACATCCCAGAAGCTTTTAATACAGTTCATGCAGTAGCTGTGTCCACAGGGAGTAGTCACCGGATCCTTCAGTAGATCCAGACAGATGGAACAAGAGATGATTTCCCGATCCAGCTGAACTCCTTTCTGCGCCATTTCACCTCTCAGTAACAGCGACTGTCAAATAGTTTAACTTTCTCTGAACAGAAACAATCTGTGTGTTCTCTTGCTACTGTGAATGATGAATCACCTCCCTCATTTCACAACATCTTGTTTATATCTGTACTTTAGAGGTTCATACCTGTGAAGGGGAGGGAACAAGCAAATACCTTGATGAGGTGGAGCTCACTGTGTTTGAGAGCAGGAGACACAGGGAGGAGTTTTCAGGCTCGACTGCATTCCACACGTGTAGCTTCATGTGAGAGGCCGGGTGTGTTATCTGTCAATACAATGTGCAGTAAGAACAGTTATGACACTCAGCCTTCTTATATACAGTCCATGCACTCAGCTCATAACAATTAGACTTTCAATGTCATTCACACTTTTCAGAAACGTTGAAGAAAAAACTTTGCTTCATTGTTCAGTGTTGTCATCTTGTTTTCTGACTTCCTGGTGAAGAACTGGGGAGAACAAAACAAACACATGAACAACTAGCTGTTATAAAAGGACAGACATGTGATGCTTCCTCCAGCCCTTCTGCTTCATCAGCTTTGGTTGGTGCATGTGCAGCCTCTTTCCAGCCTCCATTTCTGTGTTTACCTCAACAAGTCTCTCTTCCCATGAAGACAACACTGGCTCTACGTCAGCCTCTGAGGCCCAAGTCTGCTGAAATCAGCTACTGGATATTTGGATGGAGTGAAATAAAGATTAAAACACCTTTTTTACATTTGTTATTTCCTATAATTAATACGTAGATCTATATGAATTGATCAGAAGAAGCAGTGGGGGATGTATGCTAACAGGAGTAGAGGTAATGGTTCATATTATTCTATTCACAAAGTGAACACAGAGACTTACAGCGAACCATCCAGGGCCCTGTTTCAGAAAACAGGTTTAGTGAGAACTCTGAGTCAGTTAAGCTGCTCGGTGGCAGGTTTTCTTGAACAAACGCTGACTTTCTCTCCGTCTCCTCTCTCTCACAGAGTCAGACACACTGATACAGAATGAACGAACGAGGAAATGAAACAAACGTTTACTAGACGTCAGAGTTTTGGTTTGTCTGTCTTTTCAACGGTGTGTTTTGACCTCATGTTCAAATACTACACAGAGTCAAATCAGCCTCAGCTTACAGTGAATCATCAGCATGTACTTCCTGTTGTTCAGTGAATGGAGGCTGTCAGCTCTATCGCTGCACCGCCATGTTGGTTACACCCATCTTTAAAACTGTAGATGTGAAGGGGAGGGAACAAGGAGACATGTGGACAGAGTGGAGCCGGCTGTGTTTGAGAGCAGGAGGAAGAAGGAGGGGTTATCAAGCTGTGCCTCATTCCAGGAAGAGAAGCAGCACTAAGGTGTAACAATACAAGTACAGAGACAAGTCCTTTGTCTGATGTCATTAGGTCATTCACCAGAGCTGTCTCTGTGCTATGATGCTCTCTAAATCCTGACTGGAAACCCTCAAATAAACTATTGTTATGTAGAAAGTGACACAACTGGTTTGCGACTGCTTTCTCAAGGATCCTAGAGAGGAAGGGAAGGTTAGAGATCGGTCTATAGTTCGCCAACACCTCTGGATCAAGAGTGGGCTTCTTAAGAAGAGCTTTGATTACAGCTACTTTGAAGCACCGCGGTACATGACCAGTTAGTAAAGACAGGTTGATCATATCTAGTAAAGAGGTGCTAACTAAAGGTACAACTTATAGCTGTTACTAAGGTTACTCTAGTTGAGGATAGATCGGTGCTGGTTGAGGGCAGGAGATTCATAATGTTCTCTAATAGTTATAATCTTATCATAAAAGAAGTTCATGAAGTCACCACTACTGAGGTCTATAGGAATACACGGCTCAACAGAGCTGTGACTCTCTGTCAGCCTGGCTACAGTGCTGAAGAGAAACCTGGGCTTGTTCTCATGTTTCTCTATTAATGATGAGTAATAAGCTGCTCTGGCATCACGGAGGGCCTTCTTATGTGTCTTAAGACTGTCTCGACAAACTGGTGGAACCCCAAATCCTTTCAGGTTTTCACGATGTTTGAGAGTTATACCATGGAGCGAACTTCCTTTGTTTTATTATCATTATTGTTTCGAGGAGCAACAGAGTCTAGTTTCATTCTCAGTGAGCCAGCAGCACTATCAACAAGATGAAGTTACCACAGGAGTCCTCTGTTATATTGAGACATGGTGTTGAGTTCAATACAGATGGAATCACTTCTTTAACTTTAGCTGCAGCACTATCAGACAGACCTCTAGTGGTTAAACTGTTGCCTCATGACGTACACTCCGGTAGTAAGAATCCCAAAAATATTAGGTAATGGTCCGATAAAAGAGGGTTCTGTGGAAAGAATATTAAATGTTCTATTTTAATGTATTGTGGAGAAAACTCGGTGGACAGACTGAGGTCGAGGCATTTAGCTCAATTCAAGCAATAAGGTTTATTTGTAACAGAAGTATTACGCCCAGCAGTTTTACGTGCACGTGGCCTAATCTCTGCTCTGAGTGAGCAGGGAAAATGTACAAAAGACAGGAAAAGCAGGAAAAGGCACGTACACATCATTGCGCATAACATAATATAGGCTCTTCTTTCAGCAGTCTATTGGTGGAATATAAAGTAGGGGCGGCTCTGTTATTAGCAGTCAGAGGGCCCGCTGGAGCACTGAGCATCATCGCCCACACCGGCTCACGATGGATCCTCCTTCGCTGCTTCTTCAGGGCTGCTGATGTAACTCCATATTGTTATGTCCGGCCGACTTGATAAGCGGGACGCCTCTCTATCTCTAAGGCGGCGCAGGCAGCTGAAACTGGTTCTCTGTGAGACTATGTGACATTTATCTGGGGCAAAAGCTATCCTTCAGAGTTCTAATACTTCTCACTGTGTTCAAACGAGCGCTATGAATGCCCCGTCTGGAGTTTTTAACCTTCTTCTACTAGAACTCACATATCCGCGTATAAGCATACAAGTAACATTGAATGTATATTTTATTCACAAATGCCATAAGCCAGAACAAGGTCGAGGGTTAGAACAGTGAGTGTGTTTCTGTACACTCGTTGTTAGATTAGATTCGCTTCTGTCAATCAGTACTAAGGCTCATTATCAACATCCACATGAATATTAAAGTCACCTACAATAACTACTTCATCTGTTTAAGGACTGAACTTGATCAGAACTCTGAAAATTCAGATAGGAAGTCAGAATACAGACCTGGGGCGCGGTGCACTAAAACAAATATAGTTGGCTGTCGTGTTTTCCAGGTTGGGTGTGAAACATTAAGAACAAGGCTTTCAAATGAGTTATAATTTAATTTAAGTTTAGGTTTTATTAATAGGCTTGAGTCAGAGATGGCTGCTACTCCACCTCCTCGGCCGGTGCATCGAAAAAGGTGAGAATGAATTTGACTTGGAGGAGTTGATTCATTTAGGCCGACACATTCTTCATGACACAGCCAGGTTTCAGTATATTAACTCATTTACTAACACAGCTTCAGATGACAGAGATCTGATATTTAAGAGTCCACATTTAATCATCTTACTTTGTTGCACTGTTGTGTTAGTGGTGTTAACCTTTATGAGGTTATTTTGTATAACCCCTCTTCTCTTCACGTTTGATTTAGTTAATTTAAGTGTCCATGGGGCAGACAGTCTCTGGAGGGTTTTGGTGAGTAACTGCACTAGTGAAGCTCAGAGAAGTGTGTAAGACTGCAACTCTGCTTCCTGGTCTGAACTCTGGGTTGTCATGGATCAGGTCCACTCATGAACTGGGTCAGATTCGAAGAAATGAGATCCGCTCCATCCAAAGTCAGATGAATGGCGTCTCTCCTAATCAGACCAGGTTTTACACACAAAGTCTGCCAATGATCCACGAAGCCCTCATTGTTTGCTGGACGTCACCTCGACAGCCAGACAGAGTGATGACATGCAGCTCAACATGTCATCACTGGTCAGGTTTGTGAGGGCCAAAGAAAACGACACAGTCCCACATTGTGTTAGCGTACGTGCACACCGACTCCACATTAACTTTAGTGACCTCCGAGCAGTGCTGTATAGTAACGAAGTAGAAATACTTCGTTACTGTACTTAAGTCGTTTTTTGGATATCTGTACTTTACTTTACTACTTATATTTATGTTGACTTTTACTTTTACTTCACTACATTTTGCAAAGAAATATGATACTTTTACTTCGATACATTTCCCCTGAAACCTTCGTTACTCGCTACAAAATCAAATCTATCTTTAGAAACAAAATGAATCATGAGACCAGCGTCGGGGACTGTGGTGGAACACAGACTGCAAGCAAGCAGGTTTGGTGAATCAGTGGTCCTAGCTTGCACGTTAAATCATTGGTTAATCACGTTAATGCGCAATTGCAAACAAGTGCTCTCAAAGCTGCGGTGTTTTGATTCCCAGTGATGCCCAGGATGCTACATGCTATAAGCTAGCGGGCGACTACATGAGTAGAATTCCACTCTGTGATGACTGATTTCATGATGGAAGCAGAAATGGAAGCACCTGCTACTCCCGCAACAAACGACGGTGGTGACGAAGACCAACACCCGTGGATCGCCAGCGAGTTAGTGAGCTGAGGAAGTGTTGACAGTTGTGCAGCACTAGTTGGCTAACGTTAGCTACAGCTAGCCACCACAACGTCGGATTGACAGGAGCCACGAGAGCGCAGCATTAGCATTAGCGTTAGCATTAGGGAAATCCTTCGCAGCTGTGTGCAAGCTGTCTGTGACGCTGAACACACCTCTACCTGCCTCAGCGGCCTGTGAAAGGATATTTAGCATCGCAGGACGAGTCTTCAGCCCAAGAAGAGCGAGACTGAATTCTCGCAATTTTGAAAACCAACTTCTTTTGAAGATGAACAGGACATGTTTCAGTTTCAAGTAATGACTGGGTTGCTTTCGGTGCTGCTTTAGTATTGATCATGTTTTGATATTTGAGTCATGTTGTGGATGATCAGATGGAGTTATGATGGTAGCAGTCGCCCAATTGCAGATTCAGCTTGAGCAAAACCTTTGTCTATTGTGTTCAAATCAGGCCCATAGGAGTTTACAAGGCAGCGTCCTTTCTCTGAACACTGACCTGATGCATCAAGTGGATATGTTTTGCTGAACATAATATTATGCATTTGCCCTCTACATCCTCTAGTCTAATGAGCAGACTTATAAAAGCACTGTTACAACTCCTTCATAGTGTCATATTGCTTTTCGGAGAATTATGATGATAAGTTCATAGTAGATGCAAAAGTATACTTATGTACAATATATTATGTTGAACATTGTTGCTCCTGAATGGATCACAGCCAACCCAATTATTGTCAACACAGCTCCATGTCTTTGGTCATGGTGCCACAACACTTAAAAGAATAAACTTCATAATTCTCAAAATTCTGACCCTTTGCTTTTTTATGAACAGCATTTACTTGTACTTTTACTTTCAATGAACAGGTTATGATGTTCATTTAATGTTCAGGTTGTGATGTACATTTAATATCAGAAAATTACTTTTGATACTTAAGTACTTTTGTACTTAAGTACAATAAATATCAGATATTTTAAGACTTTTACTCAAGTAGTATTCTAATCTGTGACTTTTTACTTTTACTGGAGTAGTTTTCCAGCAAGGTATCTTTACTCAAGTATGGCTTTTGAGTACTTTATACACCACTGACAGGAATGAGGAGGACTTTCCTCAAAAACAATGCACGGACTCATATAACAACAATGTCTCTCAGCGATCACTTGTGACCCACTAGAAGTGGTTCACTCTGCAGAGAGAGAGCGCCAACCTCTAAATAAACTGCGCCACCAGGTGTCAGATAGAAATGGTGCATCCAAGAGGAAGCTGTGAAAATGGCGGACACACAGCGGGGCGAGACGCCGAGCGGACAAAGCTCGTTCTAACACGAGAGTGAATCAGGGTTTGTCTTTCACCTGCTGTTGAGCCGGGGAGGAGGGGCCAACTGTTCACGTTGTGTTTCACAAACCGACAAACATCAGAATAACTTCCTCCACTACTGGTTATGGTGTAATAATCTAAGTTCAGTGATTTGCACATTTTCTCTTTCTTAACTCCTCTTTAGACGGAGACTCCTCTCAGCTCTCCTCGGACAAAAAGAAACAGCGTTTTAGTCAGTAGAATATTTGATTTCAAATACAGCCTCACGTCAAAACAACACTTGCATCTGGCCTAGATATGATGTTTCAAATAGATTCTTCATTGCAAAGCATATCAACGTCATTAGTTGTGGTTTATGTAACTGTATCTGTATCGATAGTTTGGCTTTAACCTGCGTAGCATCACAGCACAGATGAATTCTGAAGAACTCCTGGAGCTGAACACCACTCCCTTCTCGTCGGTGGATCTGGCTCTCACGGTGACCACCTGTCTGGACCTCAGCCCGGCCACCTTCACCTGGACGGGCTCATGGAACATGCATCTGGCTCTCGGCAGCAGCCTCAGTCTGACTTGGGAGGACATCTTTCCTGAAACTACAGTTGTTTGTTCTTCACAAGGTGTCACTGTCATTGTAAAAGGAGAAATTGGACTGTCACATTACTTCAAAACACTTTGACAAAGCAGATGAACAGCTCATGAATGTTTGTGTTGAACCTTGTTTGCTTTTAATCGTGTCTCCAAACCTCTTGCTACCAATTTAAGACGTAAAATAACATGACGGGTAACTAAATGTTCCTGTTGGACTCACGTTTAGAGTAGCAGTACTGTTCCTATGCTATTCAGTAAATGTCTTGACCGCAGTAACATGTTTGTCTCTATAATCTAATTATTCTTATGTTACGCTGCTCAGATCTGGTTTTCATGTGCTAAACATTAACTACAGGTTACAACTCAAACTGAACCTTTCAATGCAAAAGGCCGATCAACGTCCCAAGACCGGTATTTAATTCAGCTAATTTCCGTTTATTTTAATAACTGTTCCTGAAATTAGTTTGAGAGTTAATTGAGTAACCACGTCAGTACATTCAATGTTTTTTAAGGGCAGTGAAAGGAACAGCTCCTTCCTATCTCCAGGCCATGGTCAAGCCCTACACCCCCGCCCGACCTCTTCGCTCTGCTGCCTCGGGGCGACTGGTCGCTCCGTCGCTCAGAGGTCCCTGCGGCCGATCGACCCGGTCACGGCTGTTTTCTGTCCTGGCCCCTCAGTGGTGGAATGAACTCCCCACTGACGTCAGGACGGTAGAGTCGCTGCCCATCTTTCAGCGCAGGCTGAAAACTCACCTCTTCAAGAAGTACTACCCTGAGCCTTCCACTCAGCACTTATTGTGCTCATATTAGTTTGTTGCACATGTTGTATTTGTTTGTTTCTACACTGTACTTTTGCTCTGATTTATGCTCTTAGATGCTCGTTAAAGAAATGATTGAATACACTTATTGTAAGTCGCTTTGGATAAAAGCGTCTGCTAAATGATTGTAATGTAAAGCTCAGCTTCACATGGAGTCGCTCTCTTCCTTTGCTGGTGAGACTGTTTTGTTTTGTTTTCACACACAACGTGCTCGAATAATTGATTATGTTGAAATAAGTCATAAAAAGTGATGAACATGAACTCTGTACTTTGTGCTGTTTCAGGAGGAAAACTGACTCAGTTATACTCTCATATTAGTTTCACATTTTCTCCATCAGCTTTGTATGAAACCCTGTAAATAAGACCAGAAGAAAAGACTTTGTTCATTCTTGAATCAAGAAATACTTTATTCATCATGTAAACCTTCAGTTTGTTCACATCCCATCAGTAAAGTCTGTTCAATGACTCTTGTTCAATGATTTCATGAACACATTCACTTCATCCTCATCATCTATTTGTTTGACCAGAATCTCAGTTATGTAAAGAGAATAATGAATGATTTACTTATTGATTATGATTATAATAACTAGTTATATAATACATCATAGTACCTCTTTTGTACAACGATTAAGAAAACAACAAGAACAACATTTAATCTGTTACAGAAAATAAACATAATTTCACTGAAAGAAATCTTGACAAAGAGTGCTGAGAACTAAATCTCTTTGATGAAAGAAGCTCTGGTGATTTCTCTCTTCAAGAGCCATGCAGTGGAAGAGAAACAACAACTAACAAATACATCAATACTAATATTTATCAAACATTTAAACCTCAGAGCAGTTTCCATTTTCATGAAGAGAAATATCAGTTCAGGTCAACAAAGATCATCATGAGCAGTGATAGCCTCCATGGCTAAACAGACACAGAAAGGAGCTCCACCTAAAGACACTCAAACATTTACACAACAATAATGAGAAGACGTCAAAGCACCGCCCACAATGTTTGATTGACAGCTGAAGAAACATCAGCAATTAAGCGACAATGATGGAAACAAAATCAGTTTCAGGATTAAAACACAAAAATGAATTTGCTGTTTCTTAAATCACTTCTGACTATTTTAGTTTACAGAACTCAGCAGTGTCTCCATAACCATAATAAATCAAAAATCCTGCATAGAGAGGCTGAGTGAATGTGGTCTGGACTCTGTGGAGGAGAGTCATGGTTTCAGAGACGCTGTAGAAAGACAGAATACCTGCTCTGTGATCCAGGTACACTCCTACTCTGGAGGACCGAGGACCAGAGACGGGAGTTTGGATCTTGTTGTACCAAAATGTAAAACTGTTTTTGACACAATCTAACGCCCAAGATTTGTCATTGTGTCCAAACGCACATTCATTCAAGCTCCCTGTTCTGCTGATATTCTTGTATGCGACTGCTACATCAACTCTTCCTCTCCTCTCCACCTCCCAGTAACAACGTCCAGTCAGACTCTCTCTACTCAGGACCTGAGAACATGTAGTGAATCTGTCTGGGTGACTAGAATAAGACTGTTGTTTTCTCATAAATGTTGCTTTTCTGTTCCCCTCAGATAATAACAGATTTGTCTGTGCTGTGTTTGGGTCCAGTGTGATTTCACTTGAATATCTTAAGAACTCAGCTCTGGTCTTGGGCTCTGCTTGTGAAGGTGACAGTGAAACGTCCACTTCAGTCACTGCCAGTGAGACGTTTGTCCACTTGTCTCTCAGAACGTCCTGTAGTTTATCTCTGACTTCTGACACAGCCGCCGTCACGTCCTCAAAGTAGCTCAGAGGACGGATATCGATGGCGGACGAGTCTGTAGCTTCTCTGAGTGGTGACAGTGAGGGGTAGTTGTGTAGAAACTGGTTGTGATCCTCTGTGTGTGAGAGCAGCTTCAGCTCAGCGTCTTTCCTCTTCAGCTCAGAGATCTCCTGCTCCAGCTTCTCCTGAAGCTCTTTGACTCGACTCACTTCACTTTTCTGCTGGGATCTGACCTGCTGCTTCACATCGGAGCTTCTTTCCTCCATGAGACGGATCAGCTCGGTGAAGATCTTCTCGCTGTCCTTCACCGCTTCGTCGGCGGAGCGATTGACGGCCTCCACCTCCTGTTGAAGCAGCTTCACGTCTTTCTCTCTGTCCTGGATTCTCTGCTGGATGTTTAGTCGACTCACCTCCAGCTCTCTCTGCCTCTCAGTCCTTTCTGCTGCAGCTGAGACTGTGTCGTGGCCTTTGTGTTCCTCCACAGAGCAGAGATAACAGATACACTGCTGATCAGTACGGCAGAACATCTTCATCACCTCATCGTGACGAGAGCAGATGTTCTCCTGGAGCTTCTTGGAGGGGTCCACCAGCTTGTGTTTCTTTAATTGAGCTACATCATAATGACGCTGGAGGTGTTTCTCACAATAAGAGACCAGACAGACCAGACAGGACTTGATGGCTTTCCGTTTCCTCCCAGTGCAGACATCACAGGACACATCTTCAGGTCCAGCATAGCAGTGATCAGCAGGAGCAGCTTGGAGTCCAGTCTTCTTCAGCTCCTCCACTAAAACTGCTAACATGGTGTTTTTCAGCAGGACAGGCCTCGGTGTGAAGGTCTGCCTACACTGAGGGCAGCTGTGGAGTTTCTTCCCATCTTCTACATCCCAGAAGCTTTTAATACAGTTCATGCAGTAGCTGTGTCCACAGGGAGTAGTCACCGGATCCTTCAGTAGATCCAGACAGATGGAACAAGAGATGATTTCCCGATCCAGCTGAACTCCTTTCTGCGCCATTTCACCTCTCAGTAACAGCGACTGTCAAATAGTTTAACTTTCTCTGAACAGAAACAATCTGTGTGTTCTCTTGCTACTGTGAATGATGAATCACCTCCCTCATTTCACAACATCTTGTTTATATCTGTACTTTAGAGGTTCATACCTGTGAAGGGGAGGGAACAAGCAAATACCTTGATGAGGTGGAGCTCATTGTGTTTGAGAGCAGGAGACACAGGGAGGAGTTTTCAGGCTCGACTGCATTCAACACGTGTAGCTTCATGTGAGAGGCCGGGTGTGTTATCTGTCAATACAACGTGCAGTAAGAACAGTTATGACACTCAGCCTTCTTATATACAGTCCATGCACTCAGCTCATAACAATTAGACTTTCAATGTCATTCACACTTTTCAGAAACGTTGAAGAAAAAACTTTGCTTCATTGTTCAGTGTTGTCATCTTGTTTTCTGACTTCCTGGTGAAGAACTGGGGAGAACAAAACAAACACATGAACAACTAGCTGTTATAAAAGGACAGACATGTGATGCTTCCTCCAGCCCTTCTGCTTCATCAGCTTTGGTTGGTGCATGTGCAGCCTCTTTCCAGCCGCCATTTCTGTGTTTACCTCAACAAGTCTCTCTTCCCATGAAGACAACACTGGCTCTACGTCAGCCTCTGAGGCCCAAGTCTGCTGAAATCAGCTACTGGATATTTGGATGGAGTGAAATAAAGATTAAAACACCTTTTTTACATTTGTTGCTTCCTATAATTAATACGTAGATCTATATGAATTGATCAGAAGAAGCAGTGGGGGATGTATGCTAACAGGAGTAGAGGTGATGGTTCATATTATTCTATTCACAAAGTGAACACAGAGACTTACAGCGAACCATCCAGGGCCCTGTTTCAGAAAACAGGTTTAGTGAAAACTCTGAGTCAGTTAAGCTGCTCGGTGGCAGGTTTTCTTGAACAAACGCTGACTTTCTCTCCGTCTCCTCTCTCTCACAGAGTCAGACACACTGATACAGAATGAACGAACGAGGAAATGAAACAAACGTTTACTAGACGTCAGAGTTTTGGTTTGTCCGTCTTTTCAACGGTGTGTTTTGACCTCATGTTCAAATACTACACAGAGTCAAATCAGCCTCAGCTTACAGTGAATCATCAGCATGTACTTCCTGTTGTTCAGTGAATGGAGGCTGTCAGCTCTATCGCTGCACCGCCATGTTGGTTACACCCATCTTTAAAACTGTAGATGTGAAGGGGAGGGAACAAGGAGACATGTGGACAGAGTGGAGCCGGCTGTGTTTGAGAGCAGGAGGAAGAAGGAGGGGTTATCAAGCTGTGCCTCATTCCAGGAAGAGAAGCAGCACTAAGGTGTAACAATACAAGTACAGAGACAAGTCCTTTGTCTGATGTCATTAGGTCATTCACCAGAGCTGTCTCTGTGCTATGATGCTCTCTAAATCCTGACTGGAAACCCTCAAATAAACTATTGTTATGTAGAAAGTGACACAACTGGTTTGCGACTGCTTTCTCAAGGATCCTAGAGAGGAAGGGAAGGTTAGAGATCGGTCTATAGTTCGCCAACACCTCTGGATCAAGAGTGGGCTTCTTAAGAAGAGCTTTGATTACAGCTACTTTGAAGCACCACGGTACATGACCAGTTAGTAAAGACAGGTTGATCATATCTAGGAAAGAGGTGCTAACTAAAGGTACAACTTATAGCTGTTACTAAGGTTACTCTAGTTGAGGATAGATCGGTGCTGGTTGAGGGCAGGAGATTCTTAATGTTCTCTAATAGTTATAATCTTATCATTAAAGAAGTTCATGAAGTCACCACTACTGAGGTCTATGGGAATACACGGCTCAACAGAGCTGTGACTCTCTGTCAGCCTGGCTACAGTGCTGAAGAGAAACCTGGGCTTGTTCTCATGTTTCTCTATTAATGATGAGTAATAAGCTGCTCTGGCATCACGGAGGGCCTTCTTATGTGTCTTAAGACTGTCTCGCCAAACTGGTGGAACCCCATATCCTTTCAGGTTTTCACAATGTTTGAGAGTTATACCATGGAGCGAACTTCCTTTATTTTATTATCATTATTGTTTCGAGGAGCAACAGAGTCTAGTTTCATTCTCAGTGAGCCAGCAGCACTATCGACTATAAGATGATCCATCTGAGTTACGGACTAAAGTTACCACAGGAGTCCTCTGTTATATTGAGACATGGTGTTGAGTTCAATACAGATGGAATCACTTCTTTAACTTTAGCTGCAGCACTATCAGACAGACCTCTAGTGGTTAAACTGTTGCCTCATGACGTACACTCCGGTAGTAAGAATCCCAAAAATATTAGGTAATGGTCCGATAAAAGAGGGTTCTGTGGAAAGAATATTAAATGTTCTATTTTAATGTATTGTGGAGAAAACTCGGTGGACAGACTGAGGTCGAGGCATTTAGCTCAATTCAAGCAATAAGGTTTATTTGTAACAGAAGTATTACGCCCAGCAGTTTTACGTGCACGTGGCCTAATCTCTACTCTGAGTGAGCAGGGAAAATGTACAAAAGACAGGAAAAGCAGGAAAAGGCACGTACACATCATTGCGCATAACATAATATAGGCTCTTCTTTCAGCAGTCTATTGGTGGAATATAAAGTAGGGGCGGCTCTGTTATTAGCAGTCAGAGGGCCCGCTGGAGCACTGAGCATCATCGCCCACACCGGCTCACGATGGATCCTCCTTCGCTGCTTCTTCAGGGCTGCTGATGTAACTCCATATTGTTATGTCCGGCCGACTTGATAAGCGGGACGCCTCTCTATCTCTAAGGCGGCGCAGGCAGCTGAAACTGGTTCTCTGTGAGACTATGTGACATTTATCTGGGGCAAAAGCTATCCTTCAGAGTTCTAATACTTCTCACTGTGTTCAAACGAGCGCTATGAATGCCCCGTCTGGAGTTTTTAACCTTCTTCTACTAGAACTCACATATCCGCGTATAAGCATACAAGTAACATTGAATGTATATTTTATTCACAAATGCCATAAGCCAGAACAAGGTCGAGGGTTAGAACAGTGAGTGTGTTTCTGTACACTCGTTGTTAGATTAGATTCGCTTCTGTCAATCAGTACTAAGGCTCATTATCAACATCCACATGAATATTAAAGTCACCTACAACAACTACTTCATCTGTTTAAAGGACTGAACTTGATCAGAACTCTGAAAATTCAGATATGAATTCAGAATACAGACCTGGGGCGCGGTGCACTAAAACAAATATAGTTGGCTGTCGTGTTTTCCAGGTTGGGTGTGAAACATTAAGAACAAGGCTTTCAAATGAGTTATAATTTAATTTAAGTTTAGGTTTTATGAATAGGCTTGAGTCAGAGATGGCTGCTACTCCACCTCCTCGGCCGGTGCATCGAAAAATGTGAGAATTTGACTTGGAGGAGTTGATTCATTTAGGCCGACACATTCTTCATGACACAGCCAGGTTTCAGTATATTAACTCATTTACTAACACAGCTTCAGATGACAGAGATCTGATATTCAAGAGTCCACATTTAATCATCTTACTTTGCTGCACTGTTGTGTTAGTGGTGTTAACCTTTATGAGGTTATTTTGTATAACTCCTCTTCTCTTCATGTTTGATTTAGTTAATTTAAGTGTCCATGGGGCAGACAGTCTCTGGAGGGTTTTGGTGGGTAACTGCACCAGTGAAGCTCAGAGAAGTGTGTAAGACTGCAACTCTGCTTCCTGGTCTGAACTCTGGGTTGTCATGGATCAGGTCCACTAATGAACTGGGTCAGATTCGTAGAAATGAGATCCGCTCCATCCAAAGTCAGATGAATGGCGTCTCTCCTAATCAGACCAGGTTTTACACACAAAGTCTGCCAATGATCCACGAAGCCCTCATTGTTTGCTGGACGTCACCTCGACAGCCAGACAGAGTGATGACATGCAGCTCAACATGTCATCACTGGTCAGGTTTGTGAGGGCCAAAGAAAACGACACAGTCCCACATTGTGTTAGCGTACGTGCACACCGACTCCACATTAACTTTAGTGACCTCCGAGCAGTGGTGTATAGTAACGAAGTAGAAATACTTTGTGACTGTACTTAAGTCGTTTTTTGGATATCTGTACTTTACTTTACTACTTATATTTATGTTGACTTTTACTTTTACTTCACTACATTTTGCAAAGAAAACTGATACTTTTACTCCGATACATTTCCCCTGAAACCTTCGTTACTCGCTACAAAATCAAATCTATCTTTAGAAAC
Source organism: Lycodopsis pacificus (assembly GCA_028022725.1). Lineage (NCBI taxonomy): Eukaryota > Metazoa > Chordata > Actinopteri > Perciformes > Zoarcidae > Lycodopsis > Lycodopsis pacificus. The sequence continues at coordinate 22,990,726 of CM051700.1, read as the reverse complement.
AAAATGAATCATGAGAGCAGCGTCGGGGACTGTGGTGGAACACAGACTGCAAGCAAGCAGGTTTGGTGAATCAGTGGTCCTAGCTTGCACGTTAAATCATTGGTTAATCACGTTAATGCGCAATTGCAAACAAGTGCTCTCAAAGCTGCGGTGTTTTGATTCCCAGTGATGCCCAGGATGCTACATGCTATAAGCTAGCGGGCGACTACATGAGTAGAATTCCACTCTGTGATGACTGATTTCATGATGGAAGCAGAAATGGAAGCACCTGCTACTCCCGCAACAAACGACGGTGGTGACGAAGACCAACACCCGTGGATCGCCAGCGAGTTAGTGAGCTGAGGAAGTGTTGACAGTTGTGCAGCACTAGTTGGCTAACGTTAGCTACAGCTAGCCACCACAACGTCGGATTGACAGGAGCCACGAGAGCGCAGCATTAGCATTAGCGTTAGCATTAGGGAAATCCTTCGCAGCTGTGTGCAAGCTGTCTGTGACGCTGAACACACCTCTACCTGCCTCAGCGGCCTGTGAAAGGATATTTAGCATCGCAGGACGAGTCTTCAGCCCAAGAAGAGCGAGACTGAATTCTCGCAATTTTGAAAACCAACTTCTTTTGAAGATGAACAGGACATGTTTCAGTTTCAAGTAATGACTGGGTTGCTTTCGGTGCTGCTTTAGTATTGATCATGTTTTGATATTTGAGTCATGTTGTGGATGATCAGATGGAGTTATGATGGTAGCAGTCGCCCAATTGCAGATTCAGCTTGAGCAAAACCTTTGTCTATTGTGTTCAAATCAGGCCCATAGGAGTTTACAAGGCAGCGTCCTTTCTCTAAACACTGACCTGATGCATCAAGTGGATATGTTTTGCTGAACATAATATTATGCATTTGCCCTCTACATCCTCTAGTCTAATGAGCAGACTTATAAACGCACTGTTACAACTCCTTCACAGTGTCATATTGCTTTTCGGAGAATTATGATGATAAGTTCATAGTAGATGCAAAAGTATACTTATGTACAATATATTATGTTGAACATTGTTGCTCCTGAATGGATCACAGCCAACCCAATTATTGTCAACACAGCTCCATGTCTTTGATCATGGTGCCACAGCACTTAAAAGAATAAACTTCATAATTCTCAAAATTCTGACCCTTTGCTTTTTTATGAACAGCATTTACTTGTACTTTTACTTTCAATGAACAGGTTATGATGTTCATTTAATGTTCAGGTTGTGATGTACATTTAATATCAGAAAATTACTTTTGATACTTAAGTACTTTTGTACTTAAGTACAATAAATATCAGATATTTTAAGACTTTTACTCAAGTAGTATTCTAATCTGTGACTTTTTACTTTTACTGGAGTAGTTTTCCAGCAAGGTATCTTTACTCAAGTATGGCTTTTGAGTACTTTATACACCACTGACAGGAATGAGGAGGACTTTCCTCAAAAACAATGCACGGACTCATATAACAACAATGTCTCTCAGCGATCACTTGTGACCCACTAGAAGTGGTTCACTCTGCAGAGAGAGAGCGTCAACCTCTAAATAAACTGAGCCACCAGGTGTCAGATAGAAATGGTGCATCCAAGAGGAAGCTGTGAAAATGGCGGACACACAGCGGGGCGAGACGCCGAGCGGACAAAGCTCGTTCTAACACGAGAGTGAATCAGGGTTTGTCTTTCACCTGCTGTTGAGCCGGGGAGGAGGGGCCAACTGTTAACGTTGTGTTTCACAAACCGACAAACATCAGAATAACTTCCTCCACTACTGGTGATGGAGTAATAATCTAAGTTCAGTGATTTGCACATTTTCTCTTTCTTAACTCCTCTTTAGACGGAGACTCCTCTCAGCTCTCCTCGGACAAAAAGAAACAGCGTTTTAGTCAGTAGAATATTTGATTTCAAATACAGCCGAACGTCAAAACAACACTTGCATCTGGCCTCGATATGATGTTTCAAATAGATTCTTCATTGCAAAGCATATCAACGTCATTAGTTGTGGTTTATGTAACTGTATCTGTATCTATAGTTTGGCTTTAACCTGCGTAGCATCACAGCACAGATGAGTTCTGAAGAACTCCTGGAGCTGAACACCACTCCCTTCTCGTCGGTGGATCTGGCTCTCACGGTGACCACCTGTCTGGACCTCAGCCCGGCCACCTTCACCTGGACGGGCTCATGGAACATGCATCTGGCTCTCGGCAGCAGCCTCAGTCTGACTTGGGAGGACATCTTTCCTGAAACTACAGTTGTTTGTTCTTCACAAGGTGTCACTGTCATTGTAAAAGGAGAAATTGGACTGTCACATTACTTCAAAACACTTTGACAAAGCAGATGAACAGCTCATGAATGTTTGTGTTGAACCTTCTTTGCTTTTAATCGTGTCTCCAAACCTCTTGCTACCAATTTAAGACGTAAAATAACATGACGGGTAACTAAATGTTCCTGTTGGACTCACGTTTAGAGTAGCAGTACTGTTCCTATGCTATTCAGTAAATGTCTTGACCGCAGTAACATGTTTGTCTCTATAATCTAATTATTCTTATGTTATGCTGCTCAGATCTGGTTTTCATGTGCTAAACATTAACTATAGGTTACAACTCAAACTGAACCTTTCAATGCAAAAGGCCGATCAACGTCCCAAGACCGTTATTTAATCAAGCTAATTTCCGTTTATTTTAATAACTGTTCCTAAAATTAGTTTGAGAGATAATTGAGTAACCACATCAGTACATTCAATGTTTTTTAAGGGCAGTGAAAGGAACAGCTCCTTCCTATCTCCAGGCCATGGTCAAGCCCTACACCCCCGCCCGACCTCTTGGCTCTGCTGCCTCGGGGCGACTGGTCGCTCCGTCGCTCAGAGGTCCCTGCGGCCGATCGACCCGGTCACGGCTGTTTTCTGTCCTGGCCCCTCAGTGGTGGAATGAACTCCCCACTGACGTCAGGACGGCAGAGTCGCTGCCCATCTTTCAGCGCAGGCTGAAAACTCACCTCTTCAAGAAGTACTACCCTGAGCCTTCCACTCAGCACTTATTGTACTCATATTAGTTTGTTGCACATGTTGTATTTGTTTGTTTCTACACTGTACTTTTGCTCTGATTTATGCTCTTAGATGCTCGTTAAAGAAATGATTGAATACACTTATTGTAAGTCGCTTTGGATAAAAGCGTCTGCTAAATGATTGTAATGTAAAGCTCAACTTCACATGGAGTCGCTCTCTTCCTTTGCTGGTGAGACTGTTTTGTTTTGTTTTCACACACAACGTGCTCGAATAATTGATTATGTTGAAATAAGTCATAAACAGTGATGAACATGAACTCTGTACTTTGTGCTGTTTCAGGAGGAAAACTGACTCAGTTATACTCTCATATTAGTTTCACATTTTCTCCATCAGCTTTGTATGAAACCCTGTAAATAAGACAAGAAGAAAAGACTTTGTTCATTCTTGAATCAAGAAATACTTTATTCATCATGTAAACCTTCAGTTTGTTCACATCCCATCAGTAAAGTCTGTTCAATGACTCTTGTTCAATGATTTCATCAACACATTCACTTCATCCTCATCATCTATTTGTTTGACCAGAATCTCAGTTATGTAAAAGAGAATAATGAATGATTCACTTATTGATTATGATGATAATAATTAGTTATATAATACATCATAGTACCTCTTTTGTACAACGATTAAGAAAACAACAAGAACAACATTTAATCTGTTATAGAAAATAAACATAATTTCACTGAAAGGAATCTTTACAAAGAGTGCTGAGAACTAAATCTCTTTGATGAAAGAAGCTCTGGTGATTTCTCTCTTTAAGAGCCATGCAGTGGAAGAGAAACAACTAACAAATACATCAATACTAATATTTATCAAACATTTAAACCTCAGAGCAGTTTACATTTTCATGAAGAGAAATATCAGTTCAGGTCAACAAAGATCATCATGAGCAGTGATAGCCTCCATGGCTAAACAGACACAGAAAGGAGCTCCACCTAAAGACACTCAAACATTTACACAACAATAATGAGAAGACGCCAAAGCACCGCCCACAATGTTTGATTGACAGCTGAAGAACAATCAGCAATTAAGCGACAATGATGGAGACAAAATGAGTTTCAGGATTAAAACACAAAAATGAATTTGCTGTTCCTTAAATCACTTCTGACTATTTTAGTTTACAGAACTCAGCAGTGTCTCCATAACCATAATAAATCAAAAGGCCAGCATAGAGAGGCTGAGTGAATGTGGTCTGGACTCTGTGGAGGAGAGTCATGGTTTCAGAGACGCTGTAGAAAGACAGAATACCTGCTCTGTGATCCAGGTACACTCCTACTCTGGAGGACTGAGGACCAGAGACGGGAGTTTGGATATTGTTGTACAAAAATGTGAAACTGTTTTTGACACAATCTAACGCCCAAGATTTGTCATTGTGTCCAAACGCACATTCATTAAAGCTCCCTGTTCTGCTGATATTCTTGTATGCGACTGCTACATCAACTCTTCCTCTCCTCTCCACCTCCCAGTAACAACGTCCAGTCAGACTCTCTCTACTCAGGACCTGAGAACATGTAGTGAATCTGTCTGGGTGACTAGAATAAGACTGTTGTTTTCTCATAAATGTTGCTTTTCTGTTCCCCTCAGATAATAACAGATTTGTCTGTGCTGTGTTTGGGTCCAGTGTGATTTCACTTGAATATCTTAAGAACTCAGCTCTGGTCTTGGGCTCTGCTTGTGAAGGTGACAGTGAAACGTCCACTTCAGTCACTGCCAGTGAGACGTTTGTCCACTTGTCTCTCAGAACGTCCTGTAGTTTATCTCTGACTTCTGACACAGCCGCCGTCACGTCCTCAAAGTAGCTCAGAGGACGGATATCGATGGCGGACGAGTCTGTAGCTTCTCTGAGTGGTGACAGTGAGGGGTAGTTGTGTAGAAACTGGTTGTGATCCTCTGTGTGTGAGAGCAGCTTCAGCTCAGCGTCTTTCCTCTTCAGCTCAGAGATCTCCTGCTCCAGCTTCTCCTGAAGCTCTTTGACTCGACTCACTTCACTTTTCTGCTGGGATCTGACCTGCTGCTTCACATCGGAGCTTCTTTTCTCCATGAGACGGATCAGCTCGGTGAAGATCTTCTCGCTGTCCTTCACCGCTTCGTCGGCGGAGCGATTGACGGCCTCCACCTCCTGTTGAAGCAGCTTCACGTCTTTCTCTCTGTCCTGGATTCTCTGCTGGATGTTTAGTCGACTCACCTCCAGCTCTCTCTGCCTCTCAGTCCTTTCTGCTGCAGCTGAGACTGTGTCGTGGCCTTTGTGTTCCTCCACAGAGCAGAGGTAACAGATACACTGCTGATCAGTACGGCAGAACATCTTCATCACCTCATCGTGACGAGAGCAGATGTTCTCCTGGAGCTTCTTGGAGGGGTCCACCAGCTTGTGTTTCTTTAATTGAGCTACATCATAATGACGCTGGAGGTGTTTCTCACAATAAGAGACCAGACAGACCAGACAGGACTTGAAGGCTTTCCGTTTCCTCCCAGTGCAGACATCACACGACACATCTTCAGGTCCAGCATCGCAGTGATCAGCAGGAGCAGCTTGGAGTCCAGTCTTCTTCAGCTCCTCCACTAAAACTGCTAACATGGTGTTTTTCAGCAGGACAGGCCTCGGTGTGAAGGTCTGCCTACACTGAGGGCAGCTGTGGAGTTTCTTCACATCTTCTACATCCCAGAAGCTTTTAATACAGTTCATGCAGTAGCTGTGTCCACAGGGAGTAGTCACCGGATCCTTCAGTAGATCCAGACAGATGGAACAAGAGATGATTTCCCGATCCAGCTGAACTCCTTTCTGCGCCATTTCACCTCTCAGTAACAACGACTGTCAAATAGTTTAACTTTCTCTGAAGAGAAACAATCTGTGTGTTCTCTTGCTACTGTGAATGATGAATCACCTCCCTCATTTCACAACATCTTGTTTATATCTGTACTTTAGACCTTCAGACCTGTGAAGGGGAGGGAACAAGCAAATACCTTGATGAGGTGGAGCTCATTGTGTTTGAGAGCAGGAGACACAGGGAGGAGTTTTCAGGCTCGACTGCATTCCACACGTGTAGCTTCATGTGAGAGGCCGGGTGTGTTATCTGTCAATACAACGTGCAGTAAGAACAGTTATGACACTCAGCCTTCTTAGATACAGTCCATGCGCTCAGCTCATAACAATTAGACTTTCAATGTTATTCACACTTTTCAGAAACGTTGAAGAAAAAACTTTGCTTCATTGTTCAGTGTTGTCATCTTGTTTTCTGTCTTCCTGGTGAAGAACTGGGGAGAACAAAACAAACACACGAACAACTAGCTGTTATGAAAGGACAGACATGTGATGCTTCCTCCAGCCCTTCTGCTTCATCAGCTTTGGTTGGTGCATGTGCAGCCTCTTTCCAGCCTCCATTTCTGTGTTTACCTCAACAAGTCTCTCTTCCCATGAAGACAACACTGGCTCTACGTCAGCCTCTGAGGCCCAAGTCTGCTGAAATCAGCTGCTGGATATTTGGATGGAGTGAAATAAAGATTAATACACCTTTTTTACATTTGTTATTTCCTATAATTAATACGTAGATCTATAAGAATTGATCAGAAGAAGCAGTGGGGGATGTATGCTAACAGGAGTAGAGGTAATGGTTCATATTATTCTATTCACAAAGTGAACACAGAGACTTATGCTGCTCACACACCGGGCGCGTTTTTTGATTGACGCGCGTCGAGATTACATACAAAGTCTATGCACAGACGCGATGAGACTGGCGCGCCGCGATTTTTAATCTCATCGCGTCTGTGCATAGACTTTGTATGTAATCTCGACGCGTGTCAATCAAAAAACGCGCCCGGTGTGTGAGCAGCATTACAGCGAACCATCCAGGGCCCTGTTTCAGAAAACAGGTTTCGTGAAAACTCTGAGTCAGTTAAGCTGCTCGGTGGCAGGTTTTCTTGAACAAACGCTGACTTTCTCTCCGTCTCCTCTCTCTCACAGAGTCAGACACACTGATACAGAATGAACGAACGAGGAAATGAAACAAACGTTTACTAGACGTCAGAGTTTTGGTTTGTCCGTCTTTTCAACGGTGTGTTTTGACCTCATGTTCAAATACTACACAGAGTCAAATCAGCCTCAGCTTACAGTGAATCATCAGCATGTACTTCCTGTTGTTCAGTGAATGGAGGCTGTCAGCTCTATCGCTTCACCACCATGTTGGTTACACCCATCTTTAAAACTGTAGATGTGAAGGGGAGGGAACAAGGAGACATGTGGACAGAGTGGAGCCGGCTGTGTTTGAGAGCAGGAGGAAGAAGGAGGGGTTATCAAGCTCTGCTTCATTCCAGGAAGAGGAGCAGCACTAAGGTGTAACAATACAAGCACAGAGACAAGTCCTTTGTCTGATGTCATTAGGTCATTCACCAGAGCTGTCTCTGTGCTATGATGCTCTCTAAATCCTGACTGGAAACCCTCAAATAAACTATTGTTATGTAGAAAGTGACACAACTGGTTTGCGACTGCTTTCTCAAGGATCCTAGAGAGGAAGGGAAGGTTAGAGATCGTCTATAGTTCGCCAACACCTCTGGATCAAGAGTGGGCTTCTTAAGAAGAGCTTTGATTACAGCTACTTTGAAGCACCGCGGTACATGACCAGTTAGTAAAGACAGGTTGATCATATCTAGTAAAGAGGTGCTAACTAAAGGTACAACTTATAGCTGTTACTAAGGTTACTCTAGTTGAGGATAGATCGGTGCTGGTTGAGGGCAGGAGATTCATAATGTTCTCTAATAGTTATAATCTTATCATTAAAGAAGTTCATGAAGTCACCACTACTGAGGTCTATAGGAATACACGGCTCAACAGAGCTGTGACTCTCTGTCAGCCTGGCTACAGTGCTGAAGAGAAACCTGGGCTTGTTCTCATGTTTCTCTGTTAATGATGAGTAATAAGCTGCTCTGGCATCACGGAGGGCCTTCTTATGCGTCTTAAGACTGTCTCGACAAACTGGTGGAACCCCATATCCTTTCAGGTTTTCACAATGTTTGAGAGTTATACCATGGAGCGAACTTCCTTTGTTTTATTATCATTATTGTTTAGAGGAGCAACAGAGTCTAGTTTAATTCTCAGTGAGCCAGCAGCACTATCGACAAGATGATCCATCTGAGTTATGGACTAAAGTTACCACAGGAGTCCTCTGTTATATTGAGACATGGTGTTGAGTTCAATACAGATGGAATCACTTCTTTAACTTTAGCTGAAGCACTATCAGACAGACCTCTAGTGGTTAAACTGTTGCCTCATGACGTACACTCCGGTAGTAAGAATCCCAAAAATATTAGGTAATGGTCCGATAAAAGAGGGTTCTGTGGAAAGAATATTAAATGTTCTATTTTAATGTATTGTGGAGAAAACTCGGTGGACAGACTGAGGTCGAGGCATTTAGCTCAATTCAAGCAATAAGGTTTATTTGTAACATAAGTATTATGCCCAGCAGTTTTACGTGCACGTGGCCTAATCTCTACTCTGAGTGAGCAGGGAAAATGTACAAAAGACAGGAAAAGCAGGAAAAGGCACGTAAACATCATTGCGCATAACATAATATAGGTTCTTCTTTCAGCAGTCTATTGGTGGAATATAAAGTAGGGGCGGCTCTGTTATTAGCAGTCAGAGGGCCCGCTGGAGCACTGAGCATCATCGCCCACACCGGCTCACGATGGATCCTCCTTCGCTGCTTCTTCAGGGCTGCTGATGTAACTCCATATTGTTATGTCCGGCCGACTTGATAAGCGGGACGCCTCTCTATCTCTAAGGCGGCGCAGGCAGCTGAAACTGGTTCTCTGTGAGACTATGTGACATTTATCTGGGGCAAAAGATATCCTTCAGAGTTCTAATACTTCTCACTGTGTTCAAACGAGCGCTATGAATGCCCCGTCTGGAGTTTTTAACCTTCTTCTACTAGAACTCACATATCCGCGTATAAGCATACAAGTAACATTGAATGTATATTTTATTCACAAATGCCATAAGCCAGAACAAGGTCGAGGGTTAGAACAGTGAGTGTGTTTCTGTACACTCGTTGTTAGATTAGATTCGCTTCTGTCAATCAGTACTAAGGCTCATTATCAACATCCACATGAATATTAAAGTCACCTACAATAACTACTTCATCTGTTTAAGGACTGAACTTGATCAGAACTCTGAAAATTCAGATATGAATTCAGAATACAGACCTGGGGCGCGGTGCACTAAAACAAATATAGTTGGCTGTCGTGTTTTCCAGGTTGGGTGTGAAACATTAAGAACAAGGCTTTCAAATGAGTTATAATTTAATTTAAGTTTAGGTTTTATTAATAGGCTTGAGTCAGAGATGGCTGCTACTCCACCTCCTCGGCCGGTGCATCGAAAAATGTGAGAATTTGACTTGGAGGAGTTGATTCATTTAGGCCGACACATTCTTCATGACACAGCCAGGTTTCAGTATATTAACTCATTTACTAACACAGCTTCAGATGACAGAGATCTGATATTCAAGAGTCCACATTTAATCATCTTACTTTGCTGCACTGTTGTGTTAGTGGTGTTAACCTTTATGAGGTTATTTTGTATAACTCCTCTTCTCTTCACGTTTGATTTAGTTAATTTAAGTGTCCATGGGGCAGACAGTCTCTGGAGGGTTTTGGTGGGTAACTGCACCAGTGAAGCTCAGAGAAGTGTGTAAGACTGCAACTCTGCTTCCTGGTCTGAACTCTGGGTTGTCATGGATCAGGTCCACTCATGAACTGGGTCAGATTCGAAGAAATGAGATCCGCTCCATCCAAAGTCAGATGAATGGCGTCTCTCCTCATCAGACCAGGTTTTACACAGAAAGTCTGCCAATGATCCACGAAGCCCTCATTGTTTGCTGGACGTCACCTCGACAGCCAGACAGAGTGATGACATGCAGCTCAACATGTCATCACTGGTCAGGTTTGTGAGGGCCAAAGAAAACTACACAGTCCCACATTGTGTTAGCGTACGTGCACACCGACTCCACATTAACTTTAGTGACCTCCGAGCAGTGCTGTATAGTAACGAAGTAGAAATACTTTGTGACTGTACTTCAGTCGTTTTTTGGATATCTGTACTTTACTTTGCTACTTATATTTATGTTGACTTTTACTTTTACTTCACTACATTTTGCAAAGAAAACTGATACTTTTACTTCGATACATTTCCCCTGAAACCTTCGTTACTCGCTACAAAATCAAATCTATCTTTAGAAACAAAATGAATCATGAGAGCAGCGTCGGGGACTGTGGTGGAACACAGACTGCAAGCAAGCAGGTTTGGTGAATCAGTGGTCCTAGCTTGCACGTTAAATCATTGGTTAATCACGTCAATGCGCAATTGCAAACAAGTGCTCTCAAAGCTGCGGTGTTTTGATTCCCAGTGATGCCCAGGATGCTACATGCTATAAGCTAGCGGGCGACTACATGAGTAGAATTCCACTCTGCGATGACTGATTTCATGATGGAAGCAGAAATGGAAGCACCTGCTACTCCCGCAACAAACGACGGTGGTGACGAAGACCAACACCCGTGGATCGCTGGCGAGTTAGTGAGCTGAGGAAGTGTTGACAGTTGTGCAGCACTAGTTGGCTAACGTTAGCTACAGCTAGCCACCACAACGTCGGATTGACAGGAGCCACGAGAGCGCAGCATTAGCATTAGCGTTAGCATTAGGGAAATCCTTCGCAGCTGTGTGCAAGCTGTCTGTGACGCTGAACACACCTCTACCTGCCTCAGCGGCCTGTGAAAGGATATTTAGCATCGCAGGACGAGTCTTCAGCCCAAGAAGAGCGAGACTGAATTCTCGCAATTTTGAAAACCAACTTCTTTTGAAGATGAACAGGACATGTTTCAGTTTCAAGTAATGACTGGGTTGCTTTCGGTGCTGCTTTAGTATTGATCATGTTTTGATATTTGAGTCATGTTGTGGATGATCAGATGGAGTTATGATGGTAGCAGTCGCCCAATTGCAGATTCAGCTTGAGCAAAACCTTTGTCTATTGTGTTCAAATCAGGCCCATAGGAGTTTACAAGGCAGCGTCCTTTCTCTAAACACTCACCTGATGCATCAAGTGGATATTTGTTGCTGAACATAATATTATGCATTTGCCCTCTACATCCTCTAGTCTAATGAGCAGCCTTATAAACGCACTGTTACAACTCCTTCATAGTGTCATATTGCTTTTCGGAGAATTATGATGATAAGTTCATAGTAGATGCAAAAGTATACTTATGTACAATATATTATGTTGAACATTGTTGCTCCTGAATGGATCACAGCCAACCCAATTATTGTCAACACAGCTCCATGTCTTTGGTCATGGTGCCACAACACTTAAAAGAATAAACTTCATAATTCTCAAAATTCTGACCCTTTGCTTTTTTATGAACAGCATTTACTTGTACTTTTACTTTCAATGAACAGGTTATGATGTTCATTTAATGTTCAGGTTGTGATGTACATTTAATATCAGAAAATTACTTTTGATACTTAAGTACTTTTGTACTTAAGTACAATAAATATCAGATATTTTAAGACTTTTACTCAAGTAGTATTCTAATCTGTGACTTTTTACTTTTACTGGAGTAGTTTTCCAGCAAGGTATCTTTACTCAAGTATGGCTTTTGAGTACTTTATACACCACTGACAGGAATGAGGAGGACTTTCCTCAAAAACAATGCACGGACTCATATAACAACAATGTCTCTCAGCGATCACTTGTGACCCACTAGAAGTGGTTCACTCTGCAGAGAGAGAGCGCCAACCTCTAAATAAACTGCGCCACCAGGTGTCAGGTAGAAATGGTGCATCCAAGAGGAAGCTGTGAAAATGGCGGACACACAGCGGGGCGAGACGCCGAGCGGACAAAGCTCGTTCTAACACGAGAGTGAATCAGGGTTTGTCTTTCACCTGCTGTTGAGCCGGGGAGGAGGGGCCAACTGTTCACGTTGTGTTTCACAAACCGACAAACATCAGAATAACTTCCTCCACTACTGGTTATGGTGTAATAATCTAAGTTCAGTGATTTGCACATTTTCTCTTTCTTAACTCCTCTTTAGACGGAGACTCCTCTCAGCTCTCCTCGGACAAAAAGAAACAGCGTTTTAGTCAGTAGAATATTTGATTTCAAATACAGCCTCACGTCAAAACAACACTTGCATCTGGCCTAGATATGATGTTTCAAATAGATTCTTCATTGCAAAGCATATCAACGTCATTAGTTGTGGTTTATGTAACTGTATCTGTATCTATAGTTTGGCTTTAACCTGCGTAGCATCACAGCACAGATGAATTCTGAAGAACTCCTGGAGCTGAACACCACTCCCTTCTCGTCGGTGGATCTGGCTCTCACGGTGACCACCTGTCTGGACCTCAGCCCGGACACCTTCACCTGGACGGGCTCATGGAACATGCATCTGGCTCTCGGCAGCAGCCTCAGTCTGACTTGGGAGGACATCTTTCCTGAAACTACAGTTGTTTGTTCTTCACAAGGTGTCACTGTCATTGTAAAAGGAGAAATTGGACTGTCACATTACTTCAAAACACTTTGACAAAGCAGATGAACAGCTCATGAATGTTTGTGTTGAACCTTGTTTGCTTTTAATCGTGTCTCCAAACCTCTTGCTACCAATTTAAGACGTAAAATAACATGACGGGTAACTAAATGTTCCTGTTGGACTCACGTTTAGAGTAGCAGTACTGTTCCTATGCTATTCAGTAAATGTCTTGACCGCAGTAACATGTTTGTCTCTATAATCTAATTATTCTTATGTTACGCTGCTCAGATCTGGTTTTCATGTGCTAAACATTAACTACAGGTTACAACTCAAACTGAACCTTTCAATGCAAAAGGCCGATCAACGTCCCAAGACCGGTATTTAATTCAGCTAATTTCCGTTTATTTTAATAACTGTTCCTGAAATTAGTTTGAGTAACTAATTGAGTAACCACGTCAGTACATTCAATGTTTTTTAAGGGCAGTGAAAGGAACAGCTCCTTCCTATCTCCAGGCCATGGTCAAGCCCTACACCCCCGCCCGACCTCTTCGCTCTGCTGCCTCGGGGCGACTGGTCGCTCCGTCGCTCAGAGGTCCCTGCGGCCGATCGACCCGGTCACGGCTGTTTTCTGTCCTGGCCCCTCAGTGGTGGAATGAACTCCCCACTGACGTCAGGACGGCAGAGTCGCTGCCCATCTTTCAGCGCAGGCTGAAAACTCACCTCTTCAAGAAGTACTACCCTGAGCCTTCCACTCAGCACTTATTGTACTCATATTAGTTTGTTGCACATGTTGTATTTGTTTGTTTCGACACTGTACTTTTGCTCTGATTTATGCTCTTAGATGCTCGTTAAAGAAATGATTGAATACACTTATTGTAAGTCGCTTTGGATAAAAGCGTCTGCTAAATGATTGAAATGTAAAGCTCAGCTTCACATGGAGTCGCTCTCTTCCTTTGCTGGTGAGACTGTTTTGTTTTGTTTTCACACACAACGTGCTCGAATAATTGATTATGTTGAAATAAGTCATAAACAGTGATGAACATGAACTCTGTACTTTGTGCTGTTTCAGGAGGAAAACTGACTCAGTTATACTCTCATATTAGTTTCACATTTTCTCCATCAGCTTTGTATGAAACCCTGTAAATAAGACAAGAAGAAAAGACTTTGTTCATTCTTGAATCAAGAAATACTTTATTCATCATGTAAACCTTCAGTTTGTTCACATCCCATCAGTAAAGTCTGTTCAATGACTCTTGTTCAATGATTTCATGAACACATTCACTTCATCCTCATCATCTATTTGTTTGACCAGAATCTCAGTTATGTAAAGAGAATAATGAATGATTTACTTATTGATTATGATGATAATTAGTTATATAATACATCATAGTACCTCTTTTGTACAACGATTAAGAAAACAACAAGAACAACATTTAATCTGTTATAGAAAATAAACATAATTTCACTGAAAGGAATCTTTACAAAGAGTGCTGAGAACTAAATATCTTTGATGAAAGAAGCTCTGGTGATTTCTCTCTTTAAGAGCCATGCAGTGGAAGAGAAACAACAACTAACAAATACATCAATACTAATATTTATCAAACATTTAAACCTCAGAGCAGTTTACATTTTCATGAAGAGAAATATCAGTTCAGGTCAACAAAGATCATCATGAGCAGTGATAGCCTCCATGGCTAAACAGACAGAAAGGAGCTCCACCTAAAGACACTCAAACATTTACACAACAATAATGAGAAGACGTCAAAGCACCGCCCACAATGTTTGATTGACAGCTGAAGAACAATCAGCAATTAAGCGACAATGATGGAGACAAAATGAGTTTCAGGATTAAAACACAAAAATGAATTTGCTGTTTCTTAAATCACTTCTGACTATTTTAGTTTACAGAACTCAGCAGTGTCTCCATAACCACCATAAATCCAAAGTCCAGCATAGAGAGGCTGAGTGAATGTGGTCTGGACTCTGTGGAGGAGAGTCATGGTTTCAGAGACGCTGTAGAAAGACAGAATACCTGCTCTGTGATCCAGGTACACTCCTACTCTGGAGGACAGGGGACCAGAGACAGGAGTTTGGATATTGTTGTACCAAAATGTAAAACCTTCGTAGTTACAATGTAACATCCAAGATTTGTCATTCCGTCCAAACACATATTCATTAGAGCTCCCTTTTCTGCTGATATTCTTGTATGCGACTGCTACATAAGCTCCTACATTCCACTCCACCTCCCAGTAACAACGTCCAGTCAGACTCTCTCTACTCAGGACCTGTTGACATGAAGTGAATCTGTCTGGGTGACGAGAATAAGACTGTTGTTTTCTCATAAATGTTGCTTTTCTGTTCCCCTCAGATAATAACAACCATGTGTTTGCTGTGTTTGGATCCAGTGTGATTTCACTTGAATATCTTAAGAACTCAGCTCTGGTCTTGGGCTCTGCTCGTGAAGGTGACAGTAAAACGTCCACTTCAGTCACTGCCAGTGAGACGTTTGTCCACTTGTCTCTCAGAACGTCCTGTAGTTCATCTCTGACTTCTGACACAGCCGCCGTCACGTCCTCAAAGTAGCTCAGAGGACGGATATCGATGGCGGACGAGTCTGTAGCTTCTCTGAGTGGTGACAGTGAGGGGTAGTTGTGTAGAAACTGGTTGTGATCCTCTGTGTGTGAGAGCAGCTTCAGCTCAGCGTCTTTCCTCTTCAGCTCAGAGATCTCCTGCTCCAGCTTCTCCTGAAGCTCTTTGACTCGACTCACTTCACTTTTCTGCTGGGATCTGACCTGCTGCTTCACATCGGAGCTTCTTTCCTCCATGAGACGGATCAGCTCGGTGAAGATCTTCTCGCTGTCCTTCACCGCTTCGTCGGCGGAGTGATTGACGGCCTCCACCTCCTGTTGAAGCAGCTTCACGTCTTTCTCTCTGTCCTGGATTCTCTGCTGGATGTTTAGTCGACTCACCTCCAGCTCTCTCTGCCTCTCAGTGATTTCTGCTGCAGCTGAGACTGTGTCGTGGCCTTTGTGTTCCTCCATTAAGCAGAGGTAACAGATACACTGCTGATCAGTACGGCAGAAAATCTTCATCACCTCATCGTGACGAGAGCAGATGTTCTCCTGGAGCTTCTTGGAGGGGTCCACCAGCTTGTGTTTCTCATAGGCAGGGAATTCAGAATGAGGCTGGAGGTGTTTCTCACAGAAAGAGATCACACATTGCAGACAGGACTTGATGGCTTTCCGTTTCCTCCCAGTGCAGACATCACAGGACACATCTTCAGGTCCAGCATAGCAGTGATCAGCAGGAGCAGCTTGGAGTCCAGTCTTCTTCAGCTCCTCCAGAACAACTGCTAACATGGTGTTTTTCAGCAGGACAGGCCTCGGTGTGAAGGTCTGCCTACACTGAGGGCAGCTGTGGAGTTTCTTCACATCCTCTTCATCCCAGAAGCTTTTAATACAGTTCATGCAGTAGCTGTGTCCACAGGGAGTAGTCACCGGATCCTTCAGTAGATCCAGACAGATGGAACAAGAGAAGGTTTCCCGATCCAGCTGAACTCCTTTCTGCGCCATTTCACCTCTCAGTAACAACGACTGTCAAATAGTTTAACTTTCTCTGAACAGAAACAATCTGTGTGTTCTCTTGCTACTGTGAATGATGAATCACCTCCCTCATTTCACAACATCCTGTTTATACCTGTACTTTAGACCTTCAGACCTGTGAAGGGGAGGGAACAAGCAAATACCTTGATGAGGTGGAGCTCACTGTGTTTGAGAGCAGGAGACACAGGGAGGAGTTTTCAGGCTCGACTGCATTCCACACGTGGAGCTTCACGTGAGAGGCCGGGTGTGTTATCTGTCAATACAACGTGCAGTAAGAACAGTTATGACACTCAGCCTTCTTATATACAGTCCATGCGCTCAGCTCATAACAATTAGACTTTCAATGTTATTCACACTTTTCAGAAACGTTGAAGAAAAAACTTTGCTTCATTGTTCAGTGTTGTCATCTTGTTTTCTGACTTCCTGGTGAAGAACTGGGGAGAACAAAACAAACACATGAACAACTAGCTGTTATAAAAGGACAGACATGTGATGCTTCCTCCAGCCCTTCTGCTTCATCAGCTTTGGTTGGTGCATGTGCAGCCTCTTTCCAGCCTCCATTTCTGTGTTTACCTCAACAAGTCTCTCTTCCCATGAAGACAACACTGGCTCTACGTCAGCCTCTGAGGCCCAAGTCTGCTGAAATCAGCTGCTGGATATTTGGATGGAGTGAAATAAAGATTCAAACACCTTTTTTACATTTGTTATTTCCTATAATTAATACGTAGCTCTATATGAATTGATCAGAAGAAGCAGTGGGGGATGTATGCTAACAGGAGTAGAGGTAATGGTTCATATTATTCTATTCACAAAGTGAACACAGAGACTTACAGCGAACCATCCAGGGCCCTGTTTCAGAAAACAGGTTTAGTGAAAACTCTGAGTCAGTTAAGCTGCTCGGTGGCAGGTTTTCTTGAACGCTGACTTTCTCTCCGTCTCCTCTCTCTCACAGAGTCAGACACACTGATACAGAATGAACGAACGAGGAAATGAAACAAACGTTTACTAGACGCCAGAGTTTTGGTTTGTCCGTCTTTTCAACGGTGTGTTTTGACCTCATGTTCAAATACTACACAGAGTCCAATCAGCCTCAGCTTACAGTGAATCATCAGCATGTACTTCCTGTTGTTCAGTGAATGGAGGCTGTCAGCTCTATCGCTGCACCACCATGTTGGTTACACCCATCTTTAAAACTGTAGATCTGAAGGGGAGGGAACAAGGAGACATGTGGACAGAGTGGAGCCGGCTGTGTTTGAGAGCAGGAGGAAGAAGGAGGGGTTATCAAGCTCTGCTTCATTCCAGGAAGAGGAGCAGCGCTGTGAATGTGAACTTTGTTTCCTCATTCACAAACAGAGCCTTGGTTAAAACCTGCTCCTGTTGTGGCGAAAACTCGGTGGACAGACTGAGATCAAGGCATTTAGCTCAATTCAAGCAATAAGGTTTATTTGTAACAGAAGTATTATGCCCAGCAGTTTTACGTGCACGTGGCCTAATCTCTGCTCTGAGTGAGCAGGGAAAATGTACAAAAGACAGGAAAAGCAGGAAAAGGCGCGTAAACATCATTGCGCATAACATAATATAGGTTCTTCTTTCAGCAGTCTATTGGTGGAATATAAAGTAGGGGCGGCTCTGTTATTAGCAGTCAGAGGGCCCGCTGGAGCACTGAGCATCATCGCCCACACCGGCTCACGATGGATCCTCCTTCGCTGCTTCTTCAGTGGGCGTACATGTTGATGTAACTCCATATTGTTATGTCCGGCCGACTTGATAAGCGGGGCGCCTCTCTATCTCTAAGGCGGCGCGGGCAGCTGAATCTGGTTCTCTGTGTGACTATGTGACATTTATCTGGGGCAAAAGCTATCCTTCAGAGTTCTAATACTTCTCACTGTGTTCAAACGAGCGCTATGAATGCCCCGTCTGGAGTATTTGACCTTCTTCTACTAGAACTCACATATCCGCGTATAAGCTGTGTTTAACATTGAATGTATATTTTATTCACACTCCACCTTTGAAAACATTTCATTTCTTTAGTTGTTAAATATTTCTTGTCTCCTCAGAGGAAGAGTTATAGACAAACATGAAGCCATCAAAAGACAAATTCTGTTCAGTTTTCTTTCACTGCTTAAAAAGAGCTGGCTGACAAAAGAGTTATCAAATTAAACTAATATGAAACATTTAAGTTGTCGTATAATACCTTTCTCTCGTATTTAATGATCAACTTTTAAACATTTGTCTCAAAAGAGTTGAGTTTCAAGATATGATTCTGATGCAAAGCAGCGTTTCAAGATTCACATTTATTCATTTCATGACGTCATGACTGGACCTGATATAATCTGCACATTTTCCATTTGTTGTTGATGTTAAAATATTCCAGCTGTTGTAAAAGCTGAGTCACTCACTGGTTGAGTGACGACTGAGAAAACTCCTCAGGAACAACATGAATCTCCAGCAACCATAAACTGGTGGACAGGAATGAGGAGGACTTTCCTCAAAAACAATGCACGGACTCATATAACAACAATGTCTCTCAGTGATCACTTGTGACCCACTAGCAGTGGTTCACTCTGCAGAGAGAGAGCGTCAACCTCTAAATAAACTGAGCCACCAGGTGTCAGATAGAAATGGTGCATCCAAGAGGAAGCTGTGAAAATGGCGGTCACACAGCGGGGCGAGACGCCGAGCGGACAAAGCTCGTTCTAACATGAGTGAATCAGGGTTTGTCTTTCACCTGCTGTTGAGCCGGGGAGGAGGGGCCAACTGTTAACGTTGTGTTTCACAAACCGACAAACATCAGAATAACTTCCTCCACTACTGGTTATGGTGTAATAATCTAAGTTCAGTGATTTGCACATTTTCTCTTTCTTAACTCCTCTTTAGACGCAGACTCCTCTCAGCTCTCCTCGGACAAAAAGAAACACCGTTTTAGTCAGTAGAATATTTGATTTCAAATACAGCCTCATGCAGTGGCGGCTGGTGGATTTTTTTTTGGGTAGGGCCATCCAATCAATTTCAGCAAATAGTATAATTCAATGCAAAAAAAAAAAGGTATCAAAAGTTACTTACAGTTAGTTACATTAATACTTTGCAGTTACATTGTTATCATTTATTCCAACACTGACATAATAAAGACATCTTATTCATACAATTCAGTATATTAATAAATATATATATCATATAATAATAATATTCAGTATAATATGATATATAAATACCATATAATCGTAAATATACAATATAAATATCATGAATATATTATCATAAAATATAAATATCATATATAGTCTAATAGAACAAGTATATTTTAAGATGCCCCTGTGAACCTTGTTTGGAGGAGAAACACCCAATCAGTGCGGTGAGGAAACCTGCATGTTTTTATGACAGTTATTTGTAAAGGAGCTTTGCTCTTCTGAGTGGCAAACCTCTCAATGACCTTCTTATTGAAGTCAGGCATGTCCCTGACAAGTTCCTTCTCCATGGAGAGCATAGCCAGAGCATTGAAACGCTCTTGTACGTTACCGTTAGCATAGAGTGGGTGGAAATGTCCGTCGTCTCGTCTGCTTGAACGGCGATAAAATCAGCGTTCTTTACTTCCTCCAGAATGTAATCCCTTACAACCGACAGCATGCAGTCCAACAGCTCATTTCGTAGTCTTCGACGTCCCTTTAAAAACGCTGGCTGTCTCCAGGTGCTCCTCCAGCACACCGTCGAGGGACGCAACAAAATCCACCAGTCCCTCGAACACGCCAGGGTTGTCCGAGGAGTCAGTCTCGTCATGCCCACGCTAAGCCAACTCAAAAGCCCCACAAAACTTGACACAATCAATTATTTTTGATAAAATGTGCCGGTCTTTATCCACCTCCTCGTTGTGTTTCTTTACCGCAAGCCGGTGACCGTCGTCCAGCTGGGTAGCGAGAACACGCGAGATGAGAACGAGACACGGGCACTCCGGGAGAAAAAGACTTCCGGGAGGGCCATTCTCATCTGGCCCTCCCAGAAGTCTTTTTTAGGGCGCTGATTGGCTAAATTGTAAGTCACTCATTTATTTCTTTCATCAGTGATTGGCTAAGCTGCTTATTAGACCTGTCTTCCTTGGGCCAAATCGATCTGGCCCCAGCACGTGCACGCGCAGTAGAGACGTGCACGGGGACAGCTGAGAGGTGCACCAGCGGAGAGGACAAGCAGGGAAAGCACTTATTTTGCGCAGATATCCTATTTTACAAATATTACTGGGTATATTTCATAGCTCAAAAACACAAATATTGACAATTGGCCGGCCACCACTGTCAAAACAACACTTGCATCTGGCCTCGATATGATGTTTCAAATAGATTCTTCATTGCAAAGCATATCAACGTCATTAGTTGTGGTTTATGTAACTGTATCTGTATCTATAGTTTGGCTTTAACCTGCGTAGCATCACAGCACAGATGAGTTCTGAAGAACTCCTGGAGCTGAACACCACTCCCTTCTCGTCGGTGGATCTGGCTCTCACGGTGACCACCTGTCTGGACCTCAGCCCGGCCACCTTCACCTGGACGGGCTCATGGAACATGCATCTGGCTCTCGGCAGCAGCCTCAGTCTGACTTGGGAGGACATCTTTCCTGAAACTACAGTTGTTTGTTCTTCACAAGGTGTCACTGTCATTGTAAAAGGAGAAATTGGACTGTCACATTACTTCAAAACACTTTGACAAAGCAGATGAACAGCTCATGAATGTTTGTGTTGAACCTTGTTTGCTTTTAATCGTGTCTCCAAACCTCTTGCTACCAATTTTTTAAGACGTAAAATAACATGACGGGTAACTAAATGTTCCTGTTGGACTCATGTTTAGAGTAGCAGTACTGTTCCTATGCTATTCAGTAAATGTCTTGACCGCAGTAACATGTTTGTCTCTATAATCTAATTATTCTTATGTTACGCTGCTCAGATCTGGTTTTCATGTGCTAAACATTAACTATAGGTTACAACTCAAACTGAACCTTTCAATGCAAAAGGCCGATCAACGTCCCAAGACCGTTATTTAATGAAGCTAATTTCCGTTTATTTTAATAACTGTTCCTAAAATGAGTTTGAGAGTTAATTGAGTAACCACATCAGTACATTCAATGTTTTTGAAGGGCAGTGAAAGGAACAGCTCCTTCCTATCTCCAGGCCATGGTCAAGCCCTACACCCCCGCCCGACCTCTTCGCTCTGCTGCCTCGGGGCGACTGGTCGCTCCGTCGCTCAGAGGTCCCTGCGGCCGATCGACCCGGTCACGGCTGTTTTCTGTCCTGGCCCCTCAGTGGTGGAATGAACTCCCCACTGACGTCAGGACGGTAGAGTCGCTGCCCATCTTTCAGCGCAGGCTGAAAACTCACCTCTTCAAGAAGTACTACCCTGAGCCTTCCACTCAGCACTTATTGTGCTCATATTAGTTTGTTGCACATGTTGTATTTGTTTGTTTCTACACTGTACTTTTGCTCTGATTTATGCTCTTAGATGCTCGTTAAAGAAATGATTGAATACACTTATTGTAAGTCGCTTTGGATAAAAGCGTCTGCTAAATGATTGTAATGTAAAGCTCAGCTTCACATGGAGTCGCTCTCTTCCTTTGCTGGTGAGACTGTTTTGTTTTGTTTTCACACACAACGTGCTCGAATAATTGATTATGTTGAAATAAGTCATAAAAAGTGATGAACATGAACTCTGTACTTTGTGCTGTTTCAGGAGGAAAACTGACTCAGTTATACTCTCATATTAGTTTCACATTTTCTCCATCAGCTTTGTATGAAACCCTGTAAATAAGACCAGAAGAAAAGACTTTGTTCATTCTTGAATCAAGAAATACTTTATTCATCATGTAAACCTTCAGTTTGTTCACATCCCATCAGTAAAGTCTGTTCAATGACTCTTGTTCAATGATTTCATGAACACATTCACTTCATCCTCATCATCTATTTGTTTGACCAGAATCTCAGTTATGTAAAGAGAATAATGAATGATTTACTTATTGATTATGATTATAATAACTAGTTATATAATACATCATAGTACCTCTTTTGTACAACGATTAAGAAAACAACAAGAACAACATTTAATCTGTTACAGAAAATAAACATAATTTCACTGAAAGAAATCTTGACAAAGAGTGCTGAGAACTAAATCTCTTTGATGAAAGAAGCTCTGGTGATTTCTCTCTTCAAGAGCCATGCAGTGGAAGAGAAACAACAACTAACAAATACATCAATACTAATATTTATCAAACATTTAAACCTCAGAGCAGTTTCCATTTTCATGAAGAGAAATATCAGTTCAGGTCAACAAAGATCATCATGAGCAGTGATAGCCTCCATGGCTAAACAGACACAGAAAGGAGCTCCACCTAAAGACACTCAAACATTTACACAACAATAATGAGAAGACGTCAAAGCACCGCCCACAATGTTTGATTGACAGCTGAAGAAACATCAGCAATTAAGCGACAATGATGGAAACAAAATCAGTTTCAGGATTAAAACACAAAAATGAATTTGCTGTTTCTTAAATCACTTCTGACTATTTTAGTTTACAGAACTCAGCAGTGTCTCCATAACCATAATAAATCAAAAATCCTGCATAGAGAGGCTGAGTGAATGTGGTCTGGACTCTGTGGAGGAGAGTCATGGTTTCAGAGACGCTGTAGAAAGACAGAATACCTGCTCTGTGATCCAGGTACACTCCTACTCTGGAGGACCGAGGACCAGAGACGGGAGTTTGGATCTTGTTGTACCAAAATGTAAAACTGTTTTTGACACAATCTAACGCCCAAGATTTGTCATTGTGTCCAAACGCACATTCATTCAAGCTCCCTGTTCTGCTGATATTCTTGTATGCGACTGCTACATCAACTCTTCCTCTCCTCTCCACCTCCCAGTAACAACGTCCAGTCAGACTCTCTCTACTCAGGACCTGAGAACATGTAGTGAATCTGTCTGGGTGACTAGAATAAGACTGTTGTTTTCTCATAAATGTTGCTTTTCTGTTCCCCTCAGATAATAACAGATTTGTCTGTGCTGTGTTTGGGTCCAGTGTGATTTCACTTGAATATCTTAAGAACTCAGCTCTGGTCTTGGGCTCTGCTTGTGAAGGTGACAGTGAAACGTCCACTTCAGTCACTGCCAGTGAGACGTTTGTCCACTTGTCTCTCAGAACGTCCTGTAGTTTATCTCTGACTTCTGACACAGCCGCCGTCACGTCCTCAAAGTAGCTCAGAGGACGGATATCGATGGCGGACGAGTCTGTAGCTTCTCTGAGTGGTGACAGTGAGGGGTAGTTGTGTAGAAACTGGTTGTGATCCTCTGTGTGTGAGAGCAGCTTCAGCTCAGCGTCTTTCCTCTTCAGCTCAGAGATCTCCTGCTCCAGCTTCTCCTGAAGCTCTTTGACTCGACTCACTTCACTTTTCTGCTGGGATCTGACCTGCTGCTTCACATCGGAGCTTCTTTCCTCCATGAGACGGATCAGCTCGGTGAAGATCTTCTCGCTGTCCTTCACCGCTTCGTCGGCGGAGCGATTGACGGCCTCCACCTCCTGTTGAAGCAGCTTCACGTCTTTCTCTCTGTCCTGGATTCTCTGCTGGATGTTTAGTCGACTCACCTCCAGCTCTCTCTGCCTCTCAGTCCTTTCTGCTGCAGCTGAGACTGTGTCGTGGCCTTTGTGTTCCTCCACAGAGCAGAGATAACAGATACACTGCTGATCAGTACGGCAGAACATCTTCATCACCTCATCGTGACGAGAGCAGATGTTCTCCTGGAGCTTCTTGGAGGGGTCCACCAGCTTGTGTTTCTTTAATTGAGCTACATCATAATGACGCTGGAGGTGTTTCTCACAATAAGAGACCAGACAGACCAGACAGGACTTGATGGCTTTCCGTTTCCTCCCAGTGCAGACATCACAGGACACATCTTCAGGTCCAGCATAGCAGTGATCAGCAGGAGCAGCTTGGAGTCCAGTCTTCTTCAGCTCCTCCACTAAAACTGCTAACATGGTGTTTTTCAGCAGGACAGGCCTCGGTGTGAAGGTCTGCCTACACTGAGGGCAGCTGTGGAGTTTCTTCCCATCTTCTACATCCCAGAAGCTTTTAATACAGTTCATGCAGTAGCTGTGTCCACAGGGAGTAGTCACCGGATCCTTCAGTAGATCCAGACAGATGGAACAAGAGATGATTTCCCGATCCAGCTGAACTCCTTTCTGCGCCATTTCACCTCTCAGTAACAGCGACTGTCAAATAGTTTAACTTTCTCTGAACAGAAACAATCTGTGTGTTCTCTTGCTACTGTGAATGATGAATCACCTCCCTCATTTCACAACATCTTGTTTATATCTGTACTTTAGAGGTTCATACCTGTGAAGGGGAGGGAACAAGCAAATACCTTGATGAGGTGGAGCTCATTGTGTTTGAGAGCAGGAGACACAGGGAGGAGTTTTCAGGCTCGACTGCATTCCACACGTGTAGCTTCATGTGAGAGGCCGGGTGTGTTATCTGTCAATACAACGTGCAGTAAGAACAGTTATGACACTCAGCCTTCTTATATACAGTCCATGCACTCAGCTCATAACAATTAGACTTTCAATGTCATTCACACTTTTCAGAAACGTTGAAGAAAAAACTTTGCTTCATTGTTCAGTGTTGTCATCTTGTTTTCTGACTTCCTGGTGAAGAACTGGGGAGAACAAAACAAACACATGAACAACTAGCTGTTATAAAAGGACAGACATGTGATGCTTCCTCCAGCCCTTCTGCTTCATCAGCTTTGGTTGGTGCATGTGCAGCCTCTTTCCAGCCTCCATTTCTGTGTTTACCTCAACAAGTCTCTCTTCCCATGAAGACAACACTGGCTCTACGTCAGCCTCTGAGGCCCAAGTCTGCTGAAATCAGCTGCTGGATATTTGGATGGAGTGAAATAAAGATTAAAACACCTTTTTTACATTTGTTATTTCCTATAATTAATACGTAGCTCTATATGAATTGATCAGAAGAAGCAGTGGGGGATGTATGCTAACAGGAGTAGAGGTAATGGTTCATATTATTCTATTCACAAAGTGAACACAGAGACTTACAGCGAACCATCCAGGGCCCTGTTTCAGAAAACAGGTTTAGTGAAAACTCTGAGTCAGTTAAGCTGCTCGGTGGCAGGTTTTCTTGAACGCTGACTTTCTCTCCGTCTCCTCTCTCTCACAGAGTCAGACACACTGATACAGAATGAACGAACGAGGAAATGAAACAAACGTTTACTAGACGCCAGAGTTTTGGTTTGTCCGTCTTTTCAACGGTGTGTTTTGACCTCATGTTCAAATACTACACAGAGTCCAATCAGCCTCAGCTTACAGTGAATCATCAGCATGTACTTCCTGTTGTTCAGTGAATGGAGGCTGTCAGCTCTATCGCTGCACCACCATGTTGGTTACACCCATCTTTAAAACTGTAGATCTGAAGGGGAGGGAACAAGGAGACATGTGGACAGAGTGGAGCCGGCTGTGTTTGAGAGCAGGAGGAAGAAGGAGGGGTTATCAAGCTCTGCTTCATTCCAGGAAGAGGAGCAGCGCTGTGAATGTGAACTTTGTTTCCTCATTCACAAACAGAGCCTTGGTTAAAACCTGCTCCTGTTGTGGCGAAAACTCGGTGGACAGACTGAGATCAAGGCATTTAGCTCAATTCAAGCAATAAGGTTTATTTGTAACAGAAGTATTATGCCCAGCAGTTTTACGTGCACGTGGCCTAATCTCTGCTCTGAGTGAGCAGGGAAAATGTACAAAAGACAGGAAAAGCAGGAAAAGGCGCGTAAACATCATTGCGCATAACATAATATAGGTTCTTCTTTCAGCAGTCTATTGGTGGAATATAAAGTAGGGGCGGCTCTGTTATTAGCAGTCAGAGGGCCCGCTGGAGCACTGAGCATCATCGCCCACACCGGCTCACGATGGATCCTCCTTCGCTGCTTCTTCAGTGGGCGTACATGTTGATGTAACTCCATATTGTTATGTCCGGCCGACTTGATAAGCGGGGCGCCTCTCTATCTCTAAGGCGGCGCGGGCAGCTGAATCTGGTTCTCTGTGTGACTATGTGACATTTATCTGGGGCAAAAGCTATCCTTCAGAGTTCTAATACTTCTCACTGTGTTCAAACGAGCGCTATGAATGCCCCGTCTGGAGTATTTGACCTTCTTCTACTAGAACTCACATATCCGCGTATAAGCTGTGTTTAACATTGAATGTATATTTTATTCACACTCCACCTTTGAAAACATTTCATTTCTTTAGTTGTTAAATATTTCTTGTCTCCTCAGAGGAAGAGTTATAGACAAACATGAAGCCATCAAAAGACAAATTCTGTTCAGTTTTCTTTCACTGCTTAAAAAGAGCTGGCTGACAAAAGAGTTATCAAATTAAACTAATATGAAACATTTAAGTTGTCGTATAATACCTTTCTCTCGTATTTAATGATCAACTTTTAAACATTTGTCTCAAAAGAGTTGAGTTTCAAGATATGATTCTGATGCAAAGCAGCGTTTCAAGATTCACATTTATTCATTTCATGACGTCATGACTGGACCTGATATAATCTGCACATTTTCCATTTGTTGTTGATGTTAAAATATTCCAGCTGTTGTAAAAGCTGAGTCACTCACTGGTTGAGTGACGACTGAGAAAACTCCTCAGGAACAACATGAATCTCCAGCAACCATAAACTGGTGGACAGGAATGAGGAGGACTTTCCTCAAAAACAATGCACGGACTCATATAACAACAATGTCTCTCAGTGATCACTTGTGACCCACTAGCAGTGGTTCACTCTGCAGAGAGAGAGCGTCAACCTCTAAATAAACTGAGCCACCAGGTGTCAGATAGAAATGGTGCATCCAAGAGGAAGCTGTGAAAATGGCGGACACACAGCGGAGCGAGACGCCGAGCGGACAAAGCTCGTTCTAACACGAGAGTGAATCAGGGTTTGTCTTTCACCTGCTGTTGAGCCGGGGAGGAGGGGCCAACTGTTAACGTTGTGTTTCACAAACCGACAAACATCAGAATAACTTCCTCCACTACTGGTTATGGTGTAATAATTTATGGGGATGTTTTTATTATCAAGTCTAACTTTTCATCTTTTTTTTTTTAAATGAGCTTCCATATGTAGTAATATATTGTCTTAAATAATTAAAGTCTATGCTGCTTTACAGTGACCATAAACTACATCTCCCACAATGCATGTCGAGTTTGTGAATCGCGAAATGACGGCATCCTGCCGCCAGACAGCAGTTTTTACACATCACCGTTTAACTTTGTCAGTTTATTTCACACTGTGATGGTGAAGGTAAACCGTGTAATTAATCCGTGGTTCACATGTGTGCTGAACCGTGAGGGGGGACAACGACCCGTTACACCATTATTATTCACTCACTTCATCAACGTGTTGTCTGTGTGCCGACAGTAAAACGAACAGGTGGACAGGAGGGGCAACAATCCGGAAAGAGGTTGACCAACAAGTCATTGAGTTGAAAAAGATCGACAAATAATCCCAAAATGTCCAAGAAGAGAACAATTGATACAGAGGGAGGAACATGTAACGAAAGACGTGAAAGTGAAAACATGTTTGCGCTTCAAGGAGATAAACCGGTCTGTCTTCTGTGTCACGAGGCGGTGTCGCTGATTAAGGACACCAAACACGGAGCCTAGTATCTTAAATTTAGCCTCCAAGAAACACATACAACTGTCCAATAATTAAAAGGCAGACTGCAATCACAGCATATATTTCCAAAAGTTACATCCACAAATGATGCAAAGTGTTTTCAGAGGGTGATTGAAGCAGTGCATGCTAAAGGTGTGTGTGAGCAGGTGAGCTGCGACCAGGTACAGACTTCTAAAAATGTCAGTTTGTGCAGAAACACCATCGCAGACCGAGTTCAGGAACTAGCGGACAATCTAACAACACAAAGACGAGCGGTTACTCGTCTTCTTCATGAGCTGCTGATGAAAGCACGGACACATCGTCCATCATCTCTCAGTGTCCATCAGAGGCTGAAGGGAGACTGGACCGGCAGAGAGGAACTCGAGGATGCAGCTCACGTGCGGGACGACGGGGAGGAACGTTAGTGATGCAGAGGTGACGCACATAGCTTTGAACAAAGTCAATGTGATAACTTGTGTTTGATGATATTTGTCTTTATTTGCTTTACATGTTTGACCTTTGATGGAGTAATGTGGGTTTCTTAACCCTAAATTAAAATGATTTAAGTTATCATAACAGAAATGTGCTTGAATATATTTTTACATTTATTTAACTTGTACAACATTTTTACACTTGAACAATAATCAAATGCAGAGACAGTTATTTAACAATATGTTAGGAGGAGTTACATTTATACAGTCCTACAGTCACAACCGGCCCTTTGAGGGAAACATGATGCTGATGTGACCCAAAATGAGTTTGACACCCCTGATGTTTGTAGAATAATGAATGATTTACTTATTGATTATGATTATAATCATGAGTTATATAATACATCATAGTACCTCTTTTGTACAACGATTAAGAAAACAACAAGAACAACATTTAATCTGTTACAGAAAATAAACATAATTTCACTGAAAGGAATCTTTACAAAGAGTGCTGAGAACTAAATCTCTTTGATGAAAGAAGCTCTGGTGATTTCTCTCTTTAAGAGCCATGCAGTGGAAGAGAAACAACAACTAACAAATACATCAATACTAATATTTATCAAACATTTAAACCTCAGAGCAGTTTACATTTCCATGAAGAGAAATATCAGTTCAGGTCAACAAAGATCATCATGAGCAGTGATAGCCTCCATGGCTAAACAGACACAGAAAGGAGCTCCACCTAAAGACACTCAAACATTTACACAACAATAATGAGAAGACGTCAAAGCACCGCCCACAATGTTTGATTGACAGCTGAAGAAAAATCAGCAATTAAGCAACAATGATGGAGACAAAATGAGTTTCAGGATTAAAACACAGAAATTAATTTGCTGTTCCTTAAATCACTTCTGACTATTTGAGTTTACAGAACTCAGCAGTGTTTCCATCATAACCATAAAGATAAAGTCCAGCGTAGAGAGGCTGAGTGAATGTGGTCTGGACTCTGTGGAGGAGAGTCATGGTTTCAGAGACGCTGTAGAAAGACAGAATACCTGCTCTGTGATCCAGGTACACTCCTACTCTGGAGGACTGAGGACCAGAGACGGGAGTTTGGATATTGTTGTACCGAAATGTAAAACTGTTTTTGTTACAATCTAACGCCCAAGATTTGTCATTGTATCCAAACTCACTTTCATCGGAGCTCCCTGTTCTGCTGATATTCTTGTATGCGACTGCTACATAAACTCCTCTTCCTCTCCACTCCACCTCCCAGTAACAACGTCCAGTCAGACTCTCTCTACTCAGGACCTGAGAATAATCAGTGAATCTGTCTGGGTGACTAGAATAAGACTGTTCACTCATTAATGTTGCTTTTCTGTTCCCCTTAGATAACAACAGATCTGTGTGTGCTGTGTTTGGATCCAGTGTGATTTCACTTGAATATCTGAAGAACTCAGCTCTGGTCTTGGGCTCTGCTTGTGAAGGTGACAGTGAAACGTCCACTTCAGTCACTGCCAGTGAGACGTTTGTCCACTTGTCTCTCAGAACGTCCTGTAGTTTATCTCTGACTTCTGACACAGCCGCCGTCACGTCCTCAAAGTAGCTCAGAGGACGGATATCGATGGCGGACGAGTCTGTAGCTTCTCTGAGTGGTGACAGTGAGGGGTAGTTGTGTAGAAACTGGTTGTGATCCTCTGTGTGTGAGAGCAGCTTCAGCTCAGCGTCTTTCCTCTTCAGCTCAGAGATCTCCTGCTCCAGCTTCTCCTGAAGCTCTTTGACTCGACTCACTTCACTTTTCTGCTGGGATCTGACCTGCTGCTTCACATCGGAGCTTCTTTCCTCCATGAGACGGATCAGCTCGGTGAAGATCTTCTCGCTGTCCTTCACCGCTTCGTCGGCGGAGCGATTGACGGCCTCCACCTCCTGTTGAAGCAGCTTCACGTCTTTCTCTCTGTCCTGGATTCTCTGCTGGATGTTTAGTCGACTCACCTCCAGCTCTCTCTGCCTCTCAGTCCTTTCTGCTGCAGCTGAGACTGTGTCGTGGCCTTTGTGTTCCTCCACAGAGCAGAGGTAGCAGATACACTGCTGATCAGTACGGCAGAACATCTTCATCACCTCATCGTGACGAGAGCAGATGTTCTCCTGGAGCTTCTTGGAGGGGTCCACCAGCTTGTGTTTCTTTAATGGAGTCG
This sequence comes from Lycodopsis pacificus, assembly GCA_028022725.1. Lineage (NCBI taxonomy): Eukaryota > Metazoa > Chordata > Actinopteri > Perciformes > Zoarcidae > Lycodopsis > Lycodopsis pacificus. The sequence continues at coordinate 22,960,244 of CM051700.1, read as the reverse complement.
CATCATGATGAGGCTGGAGGTGTTTCTCACAATAAGAGGCCGGACAGACGAGACAGGACTTGATGGCTTTCCGTTTCCTCCCAGTGCAGACATCACAGGACACATCTTCAGGTCCAGCATAGCAGTGATCAGCAGGAGCAGCTTGGAGTCCAGTCTTCTTCAGCTCCTCCACTAAAACTGCTAACATGGTGTTTTTCAGCAGGACAGGCCTCGGTGTGAAGGTCTGCCTACACTGAGGGCAGCTGTGGAGTTTCTTCACATCCTCTTCATCCCAGAAGCTTTTAATACAGTTCATGCAGTAGCTGTGTCCACAGGGAGTAGCCACCGGATCCTTCAGTAGATCCAGACAGATGGAACAAGAGAAGGTTTCCCGATCCAGCTGAACTCCTTTCTGCGCCATTTCACCTCTCAGTAACAACGACTGTCTGAGTTTCACTTCACTAGAAGCGACTCTGCTTTGACTTCTGATCTGAACAACATGTGTTTGTTCAGTGAATGGAGGCTGTCAGCTCTATCGCTGCACCACCATGTTGGTTACACCCATCTTTAAAACTGTAGATCTGAAGGGGAGGGAACAAGGAGACATGTGGACAGAGTGGAGCCGGCTGTGTTTGAGAGCAAGAGGAAGAAGGAGGGGTTTCTTTGCTTTCCTTTCCTGACTTACCTGCAGTAAAAGCAAGCGTTCATCTAGAATGACAATCCATAAGTGTGGCTCCAAACGTCACGTGTCTAATCCTGTGAATAATTCTACATCACAGTACCTGTGCGCGTACGTGCGTGTGTGTGTGCGCGTGTGTGTGTGTGTGTGCGTGTGCGTGTGTGTGCGTGCATGCGTGCGTGTGGGCCAAACGGAAACAGGACTGCGTCAGTGTATCTGTTTTGTTGAACAGATGGACAAGTGAACTATGCTGTAATAATAATAATGCTAATATACTGTAATGGGAAAACGTCTTTTGCATGTCTAGTAGTTAATCATTAAGTTTTGGACCGAATGCCTTGTGTGCTTAATATGTTTCACCTGAGGACTAAAGACGAATGTTCTAGCATGAAAGAGTAGATCCCTCTGTTTGGATCGATCAAGTTAGCAATTAACTTAAATGTCCTGTTTGCTTTTGCTCTTACAGAACAGCTAAAAGGCTGATGATCTTCATGTTTGAATGTCCTCCCTCACATCAGACCTTTGAACGAACAAAACAACCTCGGTAAAGAGACCGGTTCCCCCCTGTTCGAATCTGCTCAGGAGGAGGATATAACGATGTGATTTCTGTGACTTTCCTGACAGCTCCCTACTGTACACTGAGATATGCGTCGGTGGAGACGCTCTCCTTTTTGCAAATATTAATAAAGACGAATCATTTTCATTCTCTCAAGACTCTGTTCATTGACAAACTGATTGAAAAACTCTAACTCTTCTCCCGATTGATCATAGAAATTTTCCATAACAATACCTTCACCTGCACTTGCCACTTTTATAATATACTTGTTTTAACGTACTGTTATGTTTGTTTACCATATTTTATTATAAATTTTAATATTTTTCCACTTTTAAATTATGTCTGGAATATTGCACTGTGTTCACTGTTTATTGTTATGCAACATTCACCTAGTCCAGTGGTGGGCCGTCAGGGCCTGCAAGGCCTTCTCTGCTGGCCTAAACAGAATCACAAAGTTATATCTATTTGATCATTTAATGACTTTTCTTAAATACACTACATGTATTATAATTTATTAAAATATTTTTCCCATTATGTTATTCTCTCATTGCACAGCTGCTGTCCTCTCACCTCTGTGTCTCTAGGTAAGAACAGAGGCCGGCGGCCTGCAGACTCAGTCATATTCGTGTTAGAGAAAGACAAAGAGACAATCAGAGAGAGACTGCTGATAATCTTTGATAAATCATCTCTCAATGAAATAGAAACATTAAATGTTCTTACTAATACACGGCAGCAATTATGCCGTGCGTCTGTATTTCAGTACCTTTTTGCCCTGGTCTCTGTCACAACAAAATGTAATTTAATGTTATACTATTTCCTCATAATAATACAAGAAGACAGTTTATTAGCAACATCTGAACACCTAAAGTCAGCCAAACAGCTGCCCGTTTTGTGTAAATATAAAGTGTTCCAGCCTGAAGACGTTGAGCTGCTTCCTGAGTCTCACTTCTGTTTTCTGAGGGCAGAACCAGGTCTACTCCTCAAGACGTGAGCTAATAGCTTCGTTCACTTCTCGTTTTACTTTCAGACTTCCATTATGAGCAGCTTGTTCTGGTGACCCGATCTAAAAAGATAAAGAAGCTTCGTTCATTGAATATTTTATTCATTAAAGTGAGACACCACTCATTCATCTGGTACAGAGCTTAGAAAGGTGAGTATAATCTGCTTTTGTCTGTGCATTGGGATCACAACAACAACAACACAGTCACAAGAGCAGTCTTTAAAGAGAGACAACACATCGTGTCTAAGTCTGCGTGTGTACAATTTTAGCAGAGTGATACAGATACAAACAGGTCCAGTTAATTAACATGGTCAGGAAAAGGTTGAGTTAAAGTTTACAAGACAGACATAGACAGCTTTATAAGTGACAGTAAGCAAGTATATTATACCTGACAGACTTTCCCTTAAAGTGGACTTTCTATTCTCAAATTTAAATAATAAATATGGACCAATTATCCCCATTAGTGCAACTATATTATAGTGGATCTATAGTTTGGCTTTTATCTGCGTAGCATCACAGCTCAGCTCTGAAGAACTCCTGGATCTTCTTCCACAGGTGGACTTCTGCTGCTGCGTGGGAACTGGGCTCACCCCCCAACAGGAACGGCATGCGTACAACCCAGTGAACACTGGAGGGGCAGTAGGGACCATAAGGCGGGTCTAGATAATGTCCCGCTCCGGGGTAACAAATGCTCTCAAAGTTGTCCTTCCCATGACGCTGCAGTCTCTCCACCAGCATGTCCATGTAAGCCTTGCTGTCCCAGTTGAGGTCGTCCTCTGAGGCCACAAAGAGGAAACGTCCCTCTGCGTGTTCGACCGGGACCAAGGTGGCCTTGTTCTCCTCTGCCAGCGGGTTATGCACAACATTCTTGACAATGAAGGCCCCTGACTCACTGGGAATAATTTTGCTGAGGTCAATCATTAACGCAGGGTGGATTTGTCTCTTCTTATAGTAGAGGGGTAAGAGAGTGTTGGCAGAGCAGCCGTTGATCCACACTGTGGCCTCAACACCTGGCAGGTAAGAGGCTATTGATAGTGCAAGATCTCCAGTCTTTGAAATGGCTATCACACCAACTCCTTTACTGCCCACCTGTGGGGGGGGGGCAAGCTATTTATTAAGATGTCATGGGCTTTTCTGCAGACAAACATTAATTACACTTCATCAAAGATTTCTATGGATCAGCATCTTTGAAACCGAGCAACGTTTCAAAAAATCTCAAAAGACTCTCGGAGATTCAGAAAACTCACCTTATCTTGTTTTTTCAAAAACTGTATCGCTTCCTCAAAATAATCCAGATGGACCTCTTTGATCTCCTTCGGCATGTCATCGTAACCGTACGCCACTACGGTCAGGACCACAAATCCTCGACTGGCGAGCAGAGAGGCCCTCTTCTCTGAGAAACCTCCCCCTAAAATGTACAAATCCAGCACGGCGGGGAATGGTCCTCTTCCTGGATCAGAAGACATGGGAGGATGCAGGATGACAAACATATACGATGCATGTTTGTTTTTATCAGTTTCCTGGTTAGGAGGGATACTACTAAAGTCTGAGGAGTTAATGGAGTTCATGTTGTCATTACGTCTGAAAGACGAGTTATATTATGGAAAGTCGAGGCTCAAGCGATTTTGAAAGGTTGACTCACATTAGAAACTAAAACTGAGAACACGTCTCTATGATCATTTTTTGGACCACGGACAACTAATAAAAGTATCCAACCCTTCTGCTGTAAAGCTATAATCAATTCATTGTTGTTTTTGATCTCTTTGATGCACATTTTATTATTATGGTCAGTGACCATGAATGTATTTTCTTTGATCTTTCTGTCAATGCTGACCCCTTGTGTCTGAAACAAACATTCCACTCCTGCATTATTACTCAGAGTACAGCTGATCAGTTCTCTATGCACTTATGCTGTGATATTAACACAAATCTCAATGATGTTGAACTCTTGATACAGTCATTTAATGAACATTGCACCACTTTGCTGGATAAAGTGGCACCTCTTAAGGAAAGGACCAGGGCTGCCTACAACACTTCTCCGTGGATGACAGACGCTGTCTGCAGCCTGAGACGGAAGTGTCGCAGGACAGAGCGGCTCTGGAAAGCCACTGGGCTAGAAGTGCATCGCTCATAGCTCAAAGACCTCAGAGCTTCCTTTAATACTGGAGTAAAGGAAGCTAGAACTGCTTATTTTGCCAACTTAATCTCTTCCTCAAAGAGAAATCCCAAGATTCTGTTTGACACAATTAAGAGAATTGTTTCACCGTCTGTCTCTACATTACCATGCTGTTCTGTTGACGATTGCAACAAATCCCTGACCTATTTTAATGATAAGGTAACAGGTATTAGGTCTGGCATTCAGCCTGGGATTTGTTCATCTACATGTAGCTCCTCGCAATCTCCTGCTGTTCTGGACTCTTTCCAGCCTATCAGCCTTCAAGACCTGATGGACTTAATTAACAAAACAAAGCCATCATCTTGCCCTCTGGATATAATACCATCCTCTCTATTTAAGAAAGTTCTGCTAATTATTGGCCCTGCAGTAACATCTATTATCAATTCCTCATTGTCTACAGGAATTGTCCCTTCCTATTTCAAACATGCCACTATCCAGCAAATATTAAAGAAACCAAACTTAGATCCAGCTTTGCCCATGAACTACAGGCCCATATCAAAACTGCCTTTCCTGTCCAAAGTTTTTGAGAAAGTGGTGGCCAAACAACTTACTGCTGCACTGGAGAGGCACAACATGTACGACGAATTCCAGTCTGGGTTTCGTAAGCAACACGCTACTGAAACAGCTCTCCTGAGGGTTTGAAATGACATTCTCATGCGTGCTGATGCAGGTGACTGCTCTGTGTTAGTTCTTCTGGACCTCAGTTCTGCATTTGACACTGTAGACCATGACATCCTGATTAAGAGGCTATGTGATTGGGTTGGCATATCTGGCATAGCGTTAGACTGGTTCACGTCTTACCTCAATGACAGAAGTTTCAATGTCTCTGTGGGTGATTTTGTGTCTGTTACCTCTCCACTGTCTTGTGGCGTAGCGCAGGGCTCGATTCTGGGGCCTCTGTTATTTTCCCTTTATCGGTTACCTTTGGGGCCGATTATAAAAAGTTATAATGTGTCCTATCATTTATATGCAGATGATATCCAACTTCATCTGTCATTCAAACCCAGCGAGGCCTTCACATTAACTAGGCTCCTGGACTGTGTCAATGCCATCAGAGACTGGACGGCAGAAAACTGCTTACAACTCAACAACTCTAAGACGGCGGTTGTAGTTATTGCTCCAGATGAGTTTGTCCCCATTATCAAGCAGATTATTAGTCCACTCTCCTCTGCTGCCCATTGCAACCTGCGCAATCTAGGGATTTTCTTTGATCGATCCATGTCGTTTGACCCCCATGTTAAGCAGCTGTCCAGATCATGTTTCTTCCATCTAAGAAATATCAGTAAACTGAGATCTGTAGTATCAACACCTGAACTAGAGATGATCATACACACATTTATCTCTTCTCGCATTGACTACTGCAACTCACTTTTTACAGCACTCAGTGCATCTGCTCTTAACCGTCTGCAGGTCATCCAAAACGCTGCAGCCAGATTGCTCACCAGGACAAATCGACGGTCTCACATCACCCCCGTACTCCGATCTCTCCACTGGCTCCCTGTAGCATCTAGGATACACTTCAAAATTCTCACCATCACTTACAGAGCACTTCACGGTCAGGCTCCGGCTTATGTAGCTGATCTACTTCGCCCCTATTCACCCGCCCGCACTCTCAGGTCAAACGTTCGAGGTCTTCTGTCAGTCCCACGCACACAATTTAAGACCCGTGGTGACCGAGCCTTTGAGGCAGTGGCCCCGAGGCTCTGGAATGCTCTGCCTGCAACTCTACGCCTCGCAGATACTGTGAATACTTTTAAAAAACAGCTCAAAACCCACCTTTTTAGGCTGGCGTTTGAGTAAAAACCCATGTCCTAGACCTGCTCTTAAAATATGTTTTAAATTTTTTATTTTTTTTTCTGTGTATGTAATTTATTGACCATAGGGTCACATTGTGTTTTTTATGCTTTTAAACTTCTGCTCTGTTAAGCACTTTGTGATGTTATGTCTGTGAAAAGCGCTCTATAAATAAATTTCATTCATTCATTCATTTTTGATCCAACTTTTAACTTTAGAAAAAAGATTGGAGCTTGACAAAGACAACAATAAAGCAACCGACCTGGCGGAGTGAACAGGACCCCACGAATATTCCCCTCTTTCACTGTGTTCCTGCTGACCCCGTCTCCAATCAGAAGCCTCTCATTGGTCGCTTCTGCCAGCATCCTGCCCTCCTCCTCGTGCACGGAGAACTTCACCACCTGAGGGTTTAGTGACTTTGTGCTTTGAAACCTTTTGTGCAAAGCGTCTGCCCTCATGGACCACAGCAGACCCATGGGCTCAACCCCGGTGTAGCTCCCAGTGAGAGAGGGGTCCCTCTCCAGGTCGACCTCCCCGCCCCCATCGGCCCTGTAGGTGGCCGAGGAGCTGAACACCACTCCCTTCTCGTCGGTGGATCTGGCTCTCACGGTGACCACCTGTCTGGACCTCAGCCCGGTCACCTTCACCTGGACGGGTTCATCGAACATGCATCTGGCTCTCGGCAGCAGCCTCAGTCTGACTTGGGAGGACATCTCTTCGGAAACTACTGTTGTTTTTTCTTCACAAGGTTTCGCCGTCATTGTAAAAGAAGAAATTGGACTGTCACATTACTTCAAAACACTTTGACAAAGCAGATACATGCGTAATGAATGTTTTTATGAATTCCACTTCATATTAGATGTTTTCATCCTGCCTGCCTGTTTAATTAACTCTCCTGTCATTTCAGATCCTGCCATTCACACCCGATCATCTCTCATTCCCCTCACCTGGTCCTCCACGCCCTCCTCACCTGCAGCCCATTCCCTCATTAGTCCCTCACTATTTAGGTCTCCTCACTTACACTTCTTCCCTGCCAGATTGTCTTGTGTGTCTCAGCCAAGCGCTCCAGCGTTATATATAATTCGTAATTAACGGACAATGCATATGGTCAAAATCGATGTACTTAACACAATGTGTATTGTATTCAATGTATTGGATATTTTATATGTCCTTTAGCAACACCTAGTGGCGATTGTGAATAGCAAGTTCATACAGTTTTTCTAATTTGTTACTTTGGCTGGATTTGGTCACCATCCTCATTATTATACATGTTTTGGGTGAATAAAATCACTATTTTTTCCCACTTTACCTACTCTCCCAGCTTTATGCGTACCCTGGTCCCTCACAAAACCCCGTTGTTAAAAATACGCTGACAGTATGGCATGAGGTGTTAAGTTATCTTGGGGGAAAAAAACTCCTCTCTCCCAATACTCACCTATTTGGGGGAACAGAAACTTTACGCCAGGTACTAACGACTCTGGTTTTAAGTTATGGGCAGACAGAGGTATCGGAAAGATTTCAGATTTATATAATTGTGATACTCTTACTCTTTTAAGTTTTAATGAGACCAAGCTAAAGTTTAGCATAGATACAAAGCATTTTTTCAAGTATCTCCAGATAAGAAGCTTCATAACAAAGACACAGAACTCTGTAAATCTCCCTTCTCTAAATTCTTTGGAAAAGATAGCTTTAAACCATTATGGATCAGATGGACTGATCTCAAAGTTTTATCAGACTATCATAGCTGCAGCAAAAGAATCCTCCGATGACAAAAGGCTAGCATGGTGTTCAGACCTACATGAAGAAATCACTGTAGAAGAGTGGCAGGACATATGTCTACAGAGTCAAGTCCAAACAATGAACTCAAGGTTCAAACTCCTCCAGTATAAATGGGTGATGGGAACATGCATTACTCCAGAGTTACTGCATCGCATGTACCCCAATACACCGGATGCTTGTGTTAAATGTGGTATACATAAAGGTAGCTTATCTCATTGCCTTTGGGAATGCACCCTCATTCAGGATTTCTGGAAAGAGATTATTACAATTGTATCTAACTGTATTAACGAACAACTTCCATTATGTCCAAAACTGTCTTTTTGGGTGTTTCCCAGTAAACTGTACACTTAACAGTAGCAAAAAGAAGATGGTCATATTTCGTCTTCTTGAAGCTAAACATAAAATTGCAATGGCTTGGAAATCTGTTCACATGCCGAGCAAACGAAATTGAATCGAGGGACTGATACAGTGCCTCGCCCTAGAGAAACTTACATATGCAGTTAAAGGGATGCAAAGATTTGGGGCTCATTTATGGAGTTTCTGGAGGGGGAAGATTTAGTTGTAACCATATAGTCTACTGTTTTCCTTTTTTGCTTCCCTTCCCCATTTTTATTTATTTATTTTTTTCCTCTGACTGGTCACATTAGGGAATGTGGGAGCATTCTATTTGTGGGGTATAATATGTATCTACCTGTGCATGTACATATCTGTCACCCTCTACTGGTATTTTTAATTTTTGTTTCTGCAGAGAAACAGTCAGTAATGTCCAACAACACATGCCATTTTTATCTTTATTTGAAATTTCTCCAAGTGCCTTTTGTTGTGCCTTGTTTTGTCTTGTTTGTGTATTGTGGAAAAGACAATAAAAAACATTTGTCCAAAAAAAAGCTTTTTGACTGCAGCGACAGGAAATGTTGCACTTATATTATTATTGCAGGTGAGGAGCAGATGTTTGTTGACAAAGGCACACTTCCAGTGTTCATCCCTCTGAGGCGGTTGACCTTTATTTTTCTGTTGTTTAAGTTGCTTACTAATAGAACAGTGTTACATCATTTAAATTCATCGCCCAGAAATCGAGATTTGCTTGGATTCTGACCATTTTGTGAATATATCTTTTGCTTGTTTTCTAACAAGTTGTGCTCAAAATTAAGAAAAATAATAAAAGCAGTCTCAATTTAGTGTATTCCTGTAACTAAGGCAGCACTAGCTCACACGTGGTGCTTATTTACAAGCTTACATCGCCATCTAGTGGCCACAGTTACTCTCCTCAAAGAAAACTCCTAATGTGACAATTTAGTCAATTAGTAGAGTGTAATGTCATAGTCAGAGTGTCAGAGAAAGACAAAGACAATCAGAGAGAGACTGATAATACATCTCTACATAAAATAGATGGTAAAATAATAAAATGTTTTCCCTCAAGGTTGTTTCTCGGTGACTAGATGGTGAGTCTGACGGGAAGGTTGAAACATTTATAAACCTAGAAAAGCTCCACGTATTGTACATCAGGTGTTCTTCGAATGTCTGAAATGAACACAAGCGGCGAAGAAACAACCCATGCATAATGAGGATGTTTAATATACACCGATGTGTCTGAAATCACTCGTTCACTATTCCCTTCATGATGGACCTTCAACAGCTTCCTCTGTAGTAAGCATTGAATCTCAGGTGTTACAAATGAAGTGAATATAGTGCAGTAAGTAGAAGAATATTTGATTTCAAATACAGCCTAACGTCAAAACAACACTTGCATCTGGCCTAGATATGATGTTTCAAATAGATTCTTCATTGCAAAGCATTTCAACGTCATTAGTTGTGGTTGATGTAACTGTATCTGTATCTATAGTTTGGCTTTAACCTGCGTAGCATCACAGCACAGATGAATTCTGAAGAACTCCTGGATCTTCTTCCACAGGTGGACTTCAGCTGCTGCGTGGGAACTGGGCTCACCCCCCCACAGGACCGGCCGGCCTACAACCCCATGAAAACTGGAGGGGCAGTAGGGTCCATAAGGCGGCTCTAGATAATGTCCCGCTCCGGCGTAACACACGCTCTCAAAGTTGTCCTTCCCATGACGCTGCAGTCTCTCCACCAGCATGTCCATGTAAGCCTTGCTGTCCCAGTTGAGGTCGTCCTCTGAGGCCACAAAGAGGAAACGTCCCTCTGCGTGTTCGACCGGGACCAGGGTGGCCTTGTTCTCCTCTGCCAGCGGGTTATGCACAACATTCTTGACAATGAAGGCCCCTGACTCGCTGGGAATAATTTTGCTGAGGTCAATCATTAACGCAGGGAGGATTTGTCTCTTCTTATAGTAGAGGGGTAAAAAAGTGTTGGCAGAGCAGCCGTTGATCCACACTGTGGCCTCAACACCTGGCAGGTAAGAGGCTATTGATAGTGCAAGATCTCCACTTTTTGAAATGGATATCACACCAACTCCTTTACTGCCCACCTGTGGAAAATCATGCAAACTCTTAGCCGCTATTCATTATTTCTTGTGATGCCACTCTGATTGGCTCTTTTGTAGAAAAACATGAATGGAAAAAAGAATGTGAGCCACAGAGTACAGAACTTTACAATTCTAGCACCTTGGGTGACGGTGTTAAAATATGTGGCAGAACAATAAACTACCAACTGTGTCCCAAAATAAATATCTTTATTCTCAGAGATTAGGAGTGTACTGATCAAACAACTCACCTTGTCTTGTTTTTTGAAAAACTCTATTGCTTCCTCGAAATAATCCAGATGGACCTCTTTGATGTTCTTCGCCATGTCATCATGACCGTACAGCGCCACAGTCAGAACCACAAATCCTCGGCCGGCCAGCAGGGAGGCCCTTTTCTCTGACAAACCTCCACCAAACGTGTACAGATCCAACACAGCGGGGAACGGACCTTCTCCTGGATCACAAGACACACAGGAACATAACATGACGCATATTTTTAAGGCATCAAAATGATGGAAATGATAGTAAAACAAACATGCAGCAACTAAATGATTGCAAAACTAAAAGTAAGCAAAGTTCCACAAAAACAACTACAGATGTTTGATCAACTGCCTGATTCACATAGTTTAACACTCCATTGTCACTAAAACCTATTCAAAATAAATGAAACACCTATTCCTATCAGGCTGTGGCCATGCAAGCAGTATGCGTAGAATAAATTAACTGTTGTTTTGGTCTCTTTGTTTATAATAATCAATTACTTTTAATGTTACTTATTGAATGATTTGAATTGTGATAGAGACAAAGAACAACCTGGTGGAGTGAACAGGACCCCCCGAATATTCCCCTCTTTGACCGTGTTCCTGCTGACCCCGTCTCCAATCAGAAGCCTCTCATTGGTCGCCTCTGCCAGCTTCCTGCCCTCCTCCTCCTCCTCCTCCTCCTCGTGCACGGAGAACTTCACCACGTGAGGGTTTAGTGACTTTGTGCTTTGAAACCTTTTGTGCAAAGCGTCTGCCCTCATGGACCACAGCAGACCCATGGGCTCAACCCCGGTGTAGCTCCCAGTGAGAGAGGGGTCCCTCTTCAGGTCGACCTCCCCGCCCCCATCGGCCCTGTAGGTGGCCGAGGAGCTGAACACCACTCCCTTCTCGTCGGTCGATCTGGCTCTCACGGTGACCACCTGTCTGGACCTCAGCCCGGCCACCTTCACCTGGACGGGCTCATCGAACAAGCATCTGGCTCTCGGCAGCAGCCTCAGTCTGACTTGGGAGGACATCTTTCCTGCAACATATAAAAAACGAATGCATTGTTCAAGATTTGTCTTGTGAACCAACTTGTGTTCCTCGATTAATGCATTCGATTTAAGTACTTGACACCATGGTACCTACACCATGCGTCACTCCGTGTACTGTCTCTTTAAGGGCACTAAGTACTTGACACCATTGCGTCACTCCGTGTACTGTCTCTTTAAGGGCACGTCTTGAGTTTCCCTTACAAGACAATGCAAGCTAGGACTAGCTTAACGTTGGCTAACAAGTTGATTAAAAGTGTGCAATAAAGTTGCGTTAGCTTTTTGGTTGGCATCTTCGTGAACAAAACAATAGCGTAGAGCACAAACTGACTGCTGTAGTTGGAGTTTGAATAACGTTACGTGAGGTACGGTTGCGATCCCTGTTATGCTTAAATTAGCCGCTGGTGTTTCGGTTTAACATGCGACCTGGTTAACTGGTGACTTTCAGCCGAACGCGTCCATGGTTGTAGTGGTTAGACAGCTGTTTATGAACAGGAAGAGAACACGTGGCTGTCCACGTGAATACGGGATTGTTTCGTTTTTCATTACAGCGTAAAAAACCTTGTCAAATACCGGATTGCACGCTGGAGAGTCTTTTGAGAAAACGAGTCCACTCGAGTTTGAAACGTCACTTGTTGGCCAAATCCCAATGTCCCCCCCCCCTTTACGGACTTTGAGGCGCGCTCCCGCGAAGCATGGTATGCTGATTTAGCCTAAGGCAGGGATTCCCAAAGTGTGGTGCGCGCACCCCTGGGGGTGCGCGAGCTGCCTCTAGGGGGTGCGCGAGAGGAAAAATGTAATGGTGGCGCAGTACTGTCTCCTAAAAATTACGTTCCCCCAAAACTAAAATGCATTCTCAATTACGTTTTACCATGAACGTATTTTCTCCCTGATTACGTTTGTGTTTGACGTATTACAAATACGTTTCTCATCAACATATCTTTGCTGTACTCTAGTCTTTATTATTTTTCTGTGATCTGCCTCGCCTCTACCCCGCCACCCACGAGTTGTTGACCCGCGGCCTGTTCCGAGGGCTGACAGACCTTTTAATTTAAAGTGTTCATCAATGTACATTGTCCCTCTCGAACAAATACAACTAAACTAAACTAAATTAAACACGGGGTAACGAGTGGACGCATGAGATGTAAAAAAAAAGGTAAACAAAGAGGACGGCTCACCTGTTCAGCCTGTCATAATACATTTACTCAGAAATATTAAGGGTTAAAGATGGAACAAAAATAAACATGAAATCAGAAGATATTAATTAATTTATTCATATTTGATTTTGTCATTGAAGCTGTTTTGACAAAAAACGAGTCAATATATTACATGAAGTTACCTCTCATCTTGTGAGAGGTAACTGTCCTGGGAGACATTCAAATCATGGAGTACAAAGTAGACAATAAATACCCACAATTATACATCATATTTTTTTTGTCGTTTTCATGGGAACGTGATATGTTGCAGCAAAGTGCTGTCTGTAGCACAGTTAAAAGAAGACAAATGTATACAAATATAAATAAATCATATTTACGAGATTTGAACTCATATTATTGTGTGGAAAAAGTCGGTAGTCAGAAGCACTACGCCACCATCAGCGTAGTCTTGTGCTAAACTTAAACAACGTGCAACACAGTCAGCATGTCGCTCCTAAGAGCGAAGGGCCACCAGATCAACTTGTGACCACACTGTGTGTTTAGCACGGAGCACTCTGTACTCTGATATTCTTATTGATAAACAATAAGTGCCATTGTGTAGTACAGCGACCATTCACTGCTATACGTTGTGACAAAATAAAAGGGGAGACGATACATAGCTTACTTTGATGTGGGAAAAACAGTGTTTCCAGTGAATTATTATTATAGAATTACAATCATCCGAAACAATATTTGTTTGCTACTTTCTACAACCACTTGCATTGACATCACTTTTCCTCATGTTCTCACCTCACTGGGTGGATGAAGTGGCCGCAATGAACGGAGAAAGATATTTTGAAATAGTAAAAGCCACCAGAACTGACCACGCTGTGTCTGTTGACGGTGTGTGGCCAGAAGAGCGGTTGCTTGGCGCTCAGTCTGTATGTGTGCTGAAGCGACATATTACATAAGTCGAGGTCATGTAGGTCGAATTCCACCGGCAACAATTGGGCCTTGTGTGGGCCTCTTGAGTTCCAAGATTTAGAAAGTATAAAGAGAGTTTGGCAAATAGTTGGCTGCAGTAGGAACAAAGAACATGAATAAATTCAGTGATTGAAACTTTAACTTTTGGAGATTTATGGAGAGTGTTTTGCAGCGGCGATGCATGGGATGTTGTGTTTGGGTTCACATCGCCATCTTGTGGCGAACGTGACTAACGACAGGGTCCTGAGAGTTATCCGTGTATCCATGGGCTAAAAATACATCTTATTCCTCTGTGAGGAGATCTATTGTCTAAAACCTATTTTTTTTTGAAACATCAATGTGCCCCAGTGATGCAGTGAAAGTTCCTAATTGAACATGAACAGTTTCCACATACATGCATCCTTCTGCTGGAAATACTCACCAAAGCACCAAATGTTTGCTCTAATGAGAACACCGTGTACTCCTGTTTGAGTTGCAGTCGCCGACGACGACGACAACAGCGCCAAGCTGTTGCTGTGCCTTGAATTTAAAAAAATAAAACAATATATTTGAGAGGTATTTCTTTAAAGAATATTGTCCTCAGTTTGAACCACTGGGCTTGAAGCTGAGTGCCAAAGACGTTGTATGAGAGTCAGAGATTAGTGAGAGATGGACCAACACACTGGTCTTTTTGCGTGGGATTTACTGACAATAAGAAATGTTTAGAACAGCACCAACCGTATGTATCTTTGAAGTGTTTGAAGGCGTTGATGTCACGTGTCGGAATATAATCCTTACAATTGTGTAAGCCGGAAATAATTAACCCTACACACACCGAGCCGAAAACTCAAACATACTGCATGAGCATCACATTCTCCAGTAGTAGTTCAAGGAATAGTAGACTTAGACCCTCTGCAGAGAGAGAGACACGCTGACGCAATTTATGATGGTGTTGTGGTCAGTATCAAACATTTACCAAACAAGTCCTGTATGGAACAACTTGTTTTTAAATAAAGATAAGATAAGATAAGATAATCCTTTATTAGTCCCTCAGTGGGGAAATTACAGGACAAATAAAGGCAACATGAGTAGAGTTGAAGCATTAATTATCTCCTAGCCCAGATAATAATTTGACTTGTATTAAAATAAACTGCGTATGAAGCAGGAGACACAGAGTGACACGTGGTTTGAGTTGCGCATCATTGTGATTTAATTCACTATGTCTCATATCACAAAGAAAGTCTTTAAAAATGCAGACTAGAATTTCTGTATATAAACTGTACACAAAAAGCAAAGGCACTATACATTCAGAGCTGCTGCTTCTTCTTTCTCCAAACAAGTCAAACCTTTAAAATTACAAACTCCTTCAAGCCGAGAGTCACTTCAGCAGTTTAACACCATCGAGCAACACGAGTTGGCTACGAGGCCTGACGGCATCCAGACACTGTAGACAACAAAAGCATTGTTTAAAACGTTCCTCACAACTTCTGACGCGACAGGTTTTTACATAGATACACACACATTTACACAAAAATCGACAACACACACAAACATTATATACAATCGCGCGCACACATACACACACACACACACACGACCAAAGCATGGCACTCTGACACCAAGCGTCCTAGTGTGCACATTTTCATTGGTGGGTCCACGAGTGGTGACTTTAGTGTTTGGAGGAAACTCCAAATACACAGAGACACCAGGTATGAACCGAAACAGGGCGTGTTCACCTTCTGTTACACCGTGTGCATTTCATTTATGTTCTGTAATGTTGAAAGGTAAAACACGACTATAAGCAAGGCGAGTGCACCTCCAGCCTCATCCTTCGTGACCGTTTTCTTCAGATTCAGATACTTTCTGTCCCAATGTCCTCGCGCGTCGCCAACAAAACAGGTTTCCCGTGTCTCCGTCTCAACTGTCCTTTTCTGTGTTTTTTTTAATCCGCTTCCATCCTCGATTGGAAAAAAACCTCCTTAAAACAGTCCTTTGGCCTTCTTTAAGTTCACTTGCTTCCACCCTGGTAAACCTTCGTATTCCTCTCTCGTCACTTCCAAAGCTTTCTGCGATTGGAAAGAGAGACACATGCAGTTCATTAATCAGAAAAAAATCACGACTCAGGGGATTCAACTTTAAGTACCATTTGTTTCTAAAAGGAGCTGTTGGTGTTTTTCCTGTTACTGATAAAAGCTTTGGAGCCGTCAAACATATTCAAGAAAAGAAAATGACACAACAAACGCAATTCTATGATCTGTAGGATTCTTTTACCTCAAAGAAACTAATAAATATTGTTTACAACTTTGAAAGTGTGGATTTTTATTCGTTAACGATTTTTATTCGTTAACGATTAAAATATTTAATCGCGATTAATCGCATTGTTATGGCAAAGTTCAAAAATGAATTATAAAGTAGTGTATTGCGCACTTTTATTTTAAAAGTACTGCTATATGAACAAAAGGGCAATAAGATTTGGTTCACGAGATGCAGGCAGCATGTTTTATACTTAATGTGAATATAATTCATACTTTGTTGGCATCTTATTCTGAAAACCGGATGTTCGTCTGAAGAAACCGGATGTTGTCTCACGTTAATGTTTCCGCTAACTTTCAAAGTCTAACTTTCAATTAAAAAAAATTCGTTAACGCGCGCTAAAATAATTGTCTGCGTTAATGAATGAATGCGTGAACGCGAAATTAACGCGTTAACTTGCCCAGCACTAATGTTTATGCTAAACAGCCTTTTAAACATGTCTGAGTGTTTCTAGATGTCAATACATTTAACAAAGATTGTCAACACCAGAAAGTCTGGTACCATTTGATTGGATCAAAGACTCGTGAGGTACAGGGTTGGTGCAGCTTTTTCAGAGTAAAATCCACTTTAAAGGTACCTAAACCAACAATGTCCAGACTGTCGAGGCCTTTATCACCAAGTCTAAACTGTTACTATCAATGCAAATGTGATCTCTTCATAACAATCAATGTATATTGACACTTTGTTCATATTGACATTGATTGTATGTGGTGATTAGGATTATTTAACGCTCAGCCAGCTCCGCGTCTGGTTTGAGACGCCGGGAGACGACAAAAAAATATGACGACCGGATCACTCATATCAAAGTGCATCATCAGCGTTTCTGTGAGATAAAAAGCAACATCTTGTACATTTTTGGACTTATCTGGTACATCTTGACATTTGTTAATGATACACTTGCTGTTTGGTCAATGCCGGGCTAGAAGACAACACACCGACGTCATGTTAATAATGGATGGAGCGCTCGGTCGCTTCTTATGACAGTTTTAGTGGTTTCAGGGTTTTTCATGCCTCCATTTTGTGCTCCACAGACAGACAGTGAGTCAGACTGCAGTGCAGCTGATGGTGAATCACAAGTGCAGAGGAAAGGGTCTCAGGTGGAAGGTGTGTGAGTGTGTGTGTGAGTGTGTGTGTGTGTGTGTGAGAGAGAGAGAAGAGTAGCAGCAGCAGAGAAGAGCACAGCCGTGTCGTGTAGTCGAGAACAGACACCTTCTAAAGAGGAGAAGAAATGAACGATGGCTGCACAATTAAATGTCTCAATTATCTCAACAGTATTCATGTGACAAACGAGTTTAAACGCCTCATTTACAGCCTCAGTTGTTCATATTAAGGAAATGTGTTAAAATCTGCTGAATCCAAGTTTTCCATCGAGGGTTATGTTGAAGCCCATTTCTGATAGAAAACAAAGAGATCAAAATAAAGACATTTTAAAAATAGAACTTCTCCTCGTAATTGAAAATGATAAAGACACATTTTTGACTTGATATGGCTACAGCTATCTATCAACTAATCTTCTATCTGATCTTATCTGTAAAAATCAATAATTTCCCACAGCTCAAAGTGACTTCATCAACAGTTAAAACCCCCAAAATATGTCATTAAAATTAAAATGATTCAAAACAGGAAAAGCAGCAACTCCTCACACTAACCAATACAATATTTTGGTGTTATTGCTTGATAAACAGCAAATGTATCAATCACAAAAATAGATACATTTTCTGTCAAATGTTTCGAGACTGTGAAAAATGCACTTACTAATTAATAACTAGTTATCCTACTTGATGTACACATGAACCAATTATATAAATATATACTTGCAATGTAGACACACTATGAGAGATTCTATTTTTATCATTCTTAATATTTCATCTCTATTATTCTGAGCAGTGATGGACTCTTAGTTCATGTGTCGTTCTATGTTGTTCTTCTGTGTGAAGCAGCTGATACGAAGGACTCATAATATCTAACAGCGTACTCTGGATGATCTGTTTCAGACGTAATTGAGCAGCCAAGCGCAAGACTTTCCTCCTCAACCAGCACCACACTCGGGGAGTGAAACAGAGTTTTCATACCACATTAAGAGCGAGAGAAAGAAAGAAGAACACAGTGCTGACGTGCTGTCAAGGGCGACGGGTCGCCTGAATGCTGATGAATCAAGTGAGTGGCTCTTCTTACCTGAATCCACCTACGACTTGGTCTGTGAAGTGAGAGTTAGATGGAGTTAGGATGATATGAATGAGGAGTTGTAGATTTAGAGGGAAAATCCACCTCTGAATCCTCTATTTCATACATAAGCTATGATCAATATCGCCACTTCCACATTTTGCCCTTTCCTCTCTCTTAATTGCACTACAGGAGGTTTGGATTGAGGTTTGGATGGAAGTGGCACTCTATTTGGCCACATAGATATTTGAAAGTTACTAAAAATATGTATCAGATCTTCTCCTGTGATGAGTTTTATGTATGTATGATTTCACATTTTTCTTAAAATTGCCTCTTTTAATGATCAACATGTCCTAAAAACTCTGATCAAGGGAGGGAAACATGCTCTCTAAAACGAGGATGTTTATTTTATAACCCTGCTTCCAACACTTGGATATCAAACATGTGGTTTGGTGCAGCAGTCTTGCGCGTCGGTGTACTGACCTCAAAGTCCTGGTCGGACAGGTAGATCTCCAGGCGCAGCGGGTCGACTCCCTCTGGGAGCGGCCGGGCCTGCAGCTGAGCCAGAGGGAAGGCGTTCTGACAGAGCCGGGCCAGCACGTCCTCCACCAGGATGATCTGGTGACACACCTCCGCCTCCTGCAGCCACAACAGAGCACACGGCATGAAGTCTCTCATCGTGACAGCAGGCGTTTGGACAATTTGTTTATTTGTCACTTTATTCATTACTATTATTGTCATCAACAGACTATTTAAGGGCAAATAAGTTATAGTAATGACAAGAACAGAAATGCAGGTGATTACTTGTATTAGTGATGTTGTGGGGACATAAATGCATTCACACACTCACATTATGGGGACTCACCTCCCATCTGGGGACACAAGTTGGTCCACCAGTTACTTATGAGTTAAGACTTGGTTTTGGCATTAAGTAAGTGTGTGTGTGTGTGTGTGTGTGTGTGTGTGTGTGTGTGTGTGTGTGTGTGTGTGTGTGTGTGTGTGTGTGTGTGTGTGTGTGTGTGTGTGTGTGTGTGTGTTGCGGACCCTCTCGGTGATCTCGGCCACGTCCTCTCTGTAATCCCAGCTGGGAAACATGTTGGTGAAGGTGAGCGGCTCCAGACCGGCGTGGATCAGATACGACTTCTGAGGCTTCTTCTCGTTCTTCTCTGCAGGAGAAAATCGTCTCAACAATTCTATTTCAAATCCTAATTTAAACCAAACTCAGCTGGTTTGGTTAAAGTTTGGGTTGCAGGATGTTTTCATTTTCTCTTACAAGTCAATAATACATTCTTAGTGTATTCAGGGAGAGAGGAGGAGAGTCGTTCTGGTTAAATGTGAACACTTTATCAAAGTTAAAGAGACAGTAAATAAAAAAAATGACCCTTTCACAAAAACACTGGGCAAAAAATCTGTACATTTTTACTATTTCCTTATTTTCTTGGTCAAAATTGAGTCAAAATAAGTACTATTTTAACTTTAAATACTTGAAAACAAAGTGGCATCATGGAAAGATTGTTTATTGCATTAACGGGTGTTAATCAGGGGCCAAGATTTATATTATAATATTAGATAATACACCAGTGCAGCTATCAGCTGTGATTCAGTGAAGCATTTCATGGACCATCGGCCGTTCTCACCCTTGCAGTACTGCAGCACCGTCTCCATCGCACACTTTCTGTCTGAATCCCAGCGGATGCGAGCCGAGCCGGTGCTCTCGCTGTCCTGAGGCCACCAGCCCTGCCACAGGTAGACCTCGTGGAAGTTATCCACCAGGAACAGCGCTGACGGAGAGGGAAATGATTAGATCGCTATACGATATCTGTCAGTTTAAGACAGACACGTACACAAGGCAGACTGTGACGGTCTGTAGCGTTCAGACTAATTCAGGGCCACTTTGTCACGGTGTATTCACTGCAATGCGTTTGTGTCCGGGCCTCACCGGGTTGTTGCGGTGCGTTGTACAGGTCTTCCTGCAGGAAGGGCAGCGAGCTGACCAGGTCTGGAGCTCTGGACGGGTGGAAGAACTCACTCGCCACAAAGTCTCCAGATGTGCTGCTCAGCTGGAAAAGCCGTGGGGTGAAGTTGAATTTACCGGGATCTGAAAAAGAAAATCAGAAACCAACATCCTTCAAGTTTCACATGATAATGTAGCGCCGAGGTGTATTGATCCTCAAGACTTTATATTTTCCCGACATTATCTTGTTTAGTTGTTGATCACATATCGTCTTATTCAAGTATTTAACTTTGTTAACTTAATACAATATTGATTTTAGGTTAATAGTTAAAGTTACTATAGGAGGAACTTTCATTTTTGTTGATTGTGGCGGTCCCTGTGGACAAAGGTGGTAGTGTTTCCAAGCACCAGAGTTCCTTTAGAAAACTTCTCATTTTATAGAAACTGTTTTGATCTGATTTCTATCAAAAGGATTGTACTAATTGTGTCTGAGGTTAGAGTAAATGTGTATATCATTAAGTAACCAAGGTACGTAAGTACAGACTGTACCTTGCAGCATGCAGTCGTAGGCCTTCCTGTCTTTCCTCCCCAGAGCCTCCCAGAAGCCCGGAGGCTCCACCCCCTCATCACACTCATGGATGGTCACCTTGCTGCTGCTGTGGAGACCCGCCTCCAGAGGACACCTGAGAGGGAGAATAATAATTTGAATCAGTGTAACTTTATTGAATGGTATTTTAAAAGTCATCCTGAAATGGAGTTACAGAAACTCACTGTTCTTTGATCTTGAGCGCGGCCGTGTTTCCCACCCTGCGAGTGTGTAGCTGCGTCTTGCAGCCGTGCCACAGGTAGATGATGGCCTTGTTGATGTTGAGCAGGATCATGGAGGCTCTGGAGCGCAGGCTGCTGCAGTGACACGCCACCTCCAGCAGGTGGCCCTCCACCGGCACCTCGCCCCGCACACAGTACAGACGCCACTCACCTGGGTGCAGACCAGCGGGTTAAGTTATCACTCAGGATTACATCAATTACATACAAATCTCCAGCCTGTCAAGAAATTGCAAAATAAACAAAAACTCAAGACATGAATTATTGCTAAACAGACTGTGTATTGGCACAAAGGTTATAATATGGGAAGCTTCAGCAGTAGATGATTAATAATCTTGACTTTTAGTTTTAACTGCTGCGTGAATTTAATGAATGTGCAGGAAAAATAAGTAGCTGTTGGCATACAATCAAACATCCATTGAACAATTATTGTGTAGAAAAAAAACGTCAGGAATTAGATAAATAACTGGAATAAAGAGCAGACATGTAAAAATGTTTACTCTGAGTGTTCTCCTCCTCCTCCTCCCTCTTGCCAGCGTGGACGATCATCCCTCCGTTGAAGCACTGCAGGAAACACGGAGGCTCCTTTCCTTGCTGCACCTGAACCTGTAACAGACAGACACAGGAAAGCAGTTATTAAACGAATGCAAACAAAACACTACTTTAATGACTACATGCTCCTAGATAAGTAGGAGAACCTACGGCAAGAAATAAACATCAGGGAACATCTGGATATCATTCATTAACTTAAGATGCTACAAAATCAGCATTGGCATTAAAGCAGTCCTTAATACGAGGCTTATTTTGTTATGCGGTCAGTCTGGGGTAGTCCTCAAATCCTCAAATATTGCATTGTCCACCTCTCACTTTCTGTTAGATGTATGCTTTGTTTTGATTATTTGGCTGGTTTAGAAGCCTCGTTTCCTGTACCTGCGCCCCTCTTTCCTCGTCCAGCTCCACGGTCATCAGCGCCGACGTTCCTTTCTCGCTGACGGTGGAGTGCCGACCCTGCCAGAAGAAGTAGCAGCATTTCTCCTTCCCCGGCCCGCTACTCCTCGCCTCGGGGTTCTGCCTACGACCGACTGACACACACACACACACACACACACACACACACACACACACACACACACACACACACACACACACACACACACACACACACACACACACAGGACAAAAACATCAACAAAATACTCTGAATCGTCAATAATAATGTTATTGCAGCAAGTTTATCTCCCTTAACCTTGATTAATTACTACACAAAAACTTGGTGCTCATTAAATGATTCTAACATATGAAGCACAATGTTTTATAGAGGATGTAAATTGGGAGTCCACAGTGGCTAACCTGAGGTGTTGACCATGTACTTCCACTTGACCACGTAGGCGTCTCCCTCATGGAACTGGCCGATGCTCTGGCGTGGCAGACGGCTGTAGTCGAACTCCAGGATGTGCCAGACGTCCACTGACGCCGTGCTGATCTCCTGATTCCTCATGTGGTCCTCGGTCTCCACCGGGCCGTGTCCGCGGCCGACGTTTAACCCGTCCAAGACGGTGGAAATGGACGACTGGAGGACGGGCAGCATCAAGGTGGCGTCATACGGCCGGCATTCTCTACCCGGGGCCTCCTGAGAGGGCTGAGACGCAAAGATCACAGATAAGATTAATTTAAAAGCACATTTTAAGAGGTGATAATAACGTCCTTTCTGATCTGACATGTAGCATCAGCTTCTGTTATTACTATTGTAGCTGTCAATGGTAACACATGGGCTCATTCTTCTCTACGGTGCTTCGTCCAGCATCCACTCAAAGGCACATGCTCTTATTCTTGTTTCGGTGCCAGTGTGTAACCAACTGTTCCTGGCAACATTAACTGAGATCAAGCATCAGCCCAATAGTCCAATATATGAACAGATGGGGGGGGATAGAGAAAACATGTGAAGACGCTCTGATCTGTGTAAGAATTGCAGTTATCCTCATGAGACAAGCGTTGGATTTGCACCTTCTGCTCAGGTACGAGCTCGCCGCCTTCCTTTGGTGTCGGCGACTTCGCTTCGGTCCAGTCCACGAACTTTTCTTTGAACAGGATCGTCTCGTTGTGCTCTGTCAGCCTGCCGAATATCGCCCAATCAGGACGGCCCTGGCCCTTCCTGTCATCGGACGCACGCGCACACAAAGAAAAAGAGAAAAGATGTCAAGATCAAACTTCATGTTGTGTTAAATCAAAGAGCTTTACATAAAGCAAGACCATGGTTGTTAAATTCTTCTGAGTGGAAATTTGCACGTGGTTATTGATAGTTATCACTGTTTTTTATAGTTTTTTAGAGACAGTTTACAATCACTTTTTAAAAATAGTTTTTAAAATATAAAGACGCAGATTGTAGCAATAATGTCATCACTTTATTCATTACTATTATTATTATCATCAACAGACTATTTAAGGGCAAATAAGTTATAGTAATGACAAGAACAGAAATGCAGATGATTACTTGTATTAGTGATGTTGTGGGGACATAAATGCATTCACACACTCACATTATGGGGACTCACCTCCCATCTGGGGACACAAGTTGGTCCACCAGTTACTTATGAGTTAAGACTTGGTTTTGGCGTTAAGTAAGTGTGTGTGTGTGTGTGTGTGTGTGTGTGTGTGTGTGTGTGTGTGTGTGTGTGTGTGTGTGTGTGTTTCCCACCTGGGTATGAGTGCGTTGCAGCCTCCAGGGTCCAGTGGGTTGACGTCACAGCAGGTGTAGTCAAACGTCCCGTTCCAAAGGTGTTTGGCGAGCTGGAAGGCCACTTTCCTCTGAGCCAGAGTCACCTCTTTACCGTGCCACACATACACCTCACTGCCAAAGTCAAACACCAACACCTGCAACGAAAACAATGGGAACGCATCGGGGAGTTGTTTGTCCATGTCAGCCAAGAGCTACACAGAGGTTGTATTTTGAGTAAATGCCTCTACAAGCACCATGTGGACAGTGCTCTTGTATATATATTACATATGTTATACCATATTAAGACTAGAATCTAAATAAATCACATTCCAGATGCTCCTGGAATGTGCATTTATATGCAAAATGATCAATGTAACTGCAGTGCAGCCCTCGGTGTTAGCCCCACTGTCCTGATCCCGTTTCTATTTGTTCAGCAGCAGCAGTGCACAGATGGATGTAGGAGGTGCTCGCCATGGCACCTGCTGTTGCTAAGCAACACATTTAAAACCAGCCAGAAGCACAGAGCTCCTCTTCAGAATACTGACATGTTATATATATATATCTGAAAATCTTAAGTTACATACTGTGGAGATGCTGCATTATTCTGGTGGTACGAGGCTTCAGTGAGTCAAAGGGCAACTGAAAGCAAAGCCGAACAGTGTCGGCTAAAGGGGTGGAGTCAGGGATTCTCCTCCACTACGCCTCACAGTCCGGTAGCCTGGGTTCCCTTCTAAACTTCCAACAAACCTTCTTAAACACATTCAATTCAAGGACGTTCCAGGCCCGATTCCCTCAAATTCAAGGACCTAACACGACATAGTTTGAGGACTGTTGATTCCTGAGAATCTTTATAATGCCGCTGTTTAACCTGCGTCGTTCAACTTCAATCCCTCATGCACGGGCGTGACCGCCGCACTTTCTCCAGGCAGGTGCTACTGTGGGCTGACACGCAGTGGAACGTAACCTCTGTTCTTGCACGAAATATATATATTCAAGCACTTTCAACACTCTATTTATGTCTATTTGATTCCCCCATTCCCTCAAATTCACACACTTTCAAGGACTTCAAGGATCCCGAAAGGTAAAGGCAGTGCGAGCGAGAGGGACGGTAAATCTGTAGGGGCGTATTTGTTTGGCTGTTGAATTCAAATAACAATCTCCAGACACCACCGTTTAAAAAGGCACCACTACTGCTCGCAGTTTAACATTTTAGTCTTCTAATCCAGGTCAAAAACACTGACAGCACATTTAAATATAAAAACAAGAAGCAAAAACCATGTCGAGACACCTTTGCGGACCAACAGAAAGTCCCACTGACCTCCTTGGACGCCAGCAGAGAGCTGCGAGGGACCTTCCCCCACTCGTCATCATCAGGAACCAGTTTGTCATCCAGCAGTCTGAAGATACAGTTGGTTTCCACAATGGCATTCTCAAACTGCTCATCCTCCTCTGGTGGACCAGCCGCTATCAGCACAATCAGACGGACATATTATAATCAGTGCAACTGTGTGTTATGCTTTGAAAAGCGTGTACAGGGTATCTGTACACATTTTGAGAGCGACAACCTGAACCTTCTTGTAAAATCTGAATATTTAGGTCATGTCTTACGTTGGTAAGCGGCCTGTCCTCCGAGGACCGTCCAGAACTGCTGGGTATCTGGACCCTGTGGGTTGACGCCTTCCTCGATGGTCTGCACCTGGTTCGCCCTGCAGCCCATGTCCTTCTTCGTCTGGATGAAGGCGGCCATATCTATCGCCTACAAGCCAGAAACAAAGAAAAAATGTATCTGGGAACGGGGAACCTCGACAACATCCTGCTTCACTTTGACACACGCATTTTGAGAAAAGGTGCAACTCATAACAACTGAGTCAGACACTGAAGACAACGTGAGGTTCCTGTAACGAGACTTGGCTGACTCACGGGAAGGTTGTCGTGCATAAAATCGTAACAAAATTAGTAAACGGCACTGAACGAGGAGGCGGAGTAGAAAAACAAATGTTTATTACAAAGCGTCTAGACAGAGATCCTTTGGGGAATTGTTGGAGCTGTAGCCTGAAAGCATGTGTTTGATGAGGAGCACAGATGGGCATAATATGTGCCAGCGCGTATTACTGCGTGTAGTACTATTCGTGCGTGTGCCGGGAATGGAAAGGAGAGGCAGCCATCGACATGACGGCAGTAGCCTTGATTCTAGACGTGCAGAATGAAAAGTCTTCAGGAACAGACTGTTATGATTGGTGATACAGGAGCAGCCGCTCACCTTGGCCTTCTCGATGACGTTTGAGAACTCTCCCAGCCAGACGACGCAGTGCTCTGGAGTGACCAGCAGGAAACAGTCGCCGCTGTTCAGTGATGACGCTCTCGGCTCCACCAATCTGGTCTGAACGTGACGACGACCTGGAAAAAAAAAAGAAATCAAACGATTCCTCTAATTGTCTATTCATACTTGTCTTTCCCGAAAAAAATAAGAAATCAGTGGGCATGTTGTCAGCATAAGTCCAGGTTTTAATAAGGTGGAACATCTGTTATCAGTCCAAACCCTGAAAGTAAAGACAGTGGAAGGGAAGCAGCGTCATGCACACAGCTCAACACAGTCAGAAGGGGTTTTCACCTTTGACCTGCATCAGCATGAGGTTGTTGTACGGCACGGCGCTGTTGTTGGACATCTGCTCGGAGATGTTAACGCTGCGCAGACTCACGCTGCTGAAGTTCTCTTTACTGGCCAGACCAGCGAGAGCAGCATCAGAGTACTCAGAGGATTTACTCACTGGAATGAGAAGAGAAAAGAAAGGATAACCTTCAGGGGTAGAAAAATACCAGAAATGCTTCATTCAACTTTAAAGACACTAAACCAGTACAGTAAACACTGCGACAGAAGTGGCCCATCTGAGGCTGCATTCCAATTAGTACTGTTTACCCAATAAAAAAATTTAAAAAGGTGGAGATGAACGTAGTTTTGTAGGCTGTAAACTATGACGATTGTTCCCAATTCTCCACACCCATAGATAAACACACGGCGTCATGGTTACGCTCACTCTTCTCAGCCGTCATCCTCTTGCTCTCCAGCTGCGCCACGTTCAACCTCTGCTCCGTGTACTCGTGTCTGATGTCCTCTCTGGCTGCCAGCATCTTCACAGGGTTCCTGGACGCCTGGACGTTCCGGGACGGACGCACCGACCGCTTGTGCTGCACCATGGCCGAAGTCAACCTGGAACGGGAGAAAAGGCATGAGTGGTGTCTGGTGTGCTCGACTTATGTTCAGCCATCCCTGAAACCTTCATTGTTTACTTACTTGGGGCCCTGAGAACCAAAGATGGCGTCAAAATCCTCAGTGATCTCGATCCTGGTGGGCATGCGTGGAAATTCAGCAACGCGTCTGTAGAACTTGGAGAAGATTTCGTCATCCAGCTTCATCACTTCCTTCACCGCCTTCTCTGTAACTGTTATGGTGGTTTCCTGCAGACTGGCCACTGACCAACGGAGGAAAAGCGACATCAGGCCCCAACACAATAATAAACACAACAAGGGTGGAATTTGCCGAAATAGCCGAAAAACATGCCCAAATAAATTGTTTTCTTTTCGAGAAGATGACACAAAACATTCCTCAATAGATATCGATATCACGTAACGAGCTTAAAGCCGGTGAGGAAGTTCATACCTTTGCTATTCAGACGTCCCAAGAAGCTCTCCAACTTGTCTAGTTTCTTGTCCGATTCGATGTCAGATCTGGCCTCAATTTCTATAAATGAAATAATTAAATGTCACTACTGTGCTGTATATATTGGTACAGACAGATATAGTACATATTGTAAAGGTTTGAAAGTGAAAGCATCGATCCCTTGTGGTTAAAGCAACAACAAATGTGCAAATTAACCAATTCAGGTTTAAACCACACTGGTGCATAAACTCCTCTGATTTGTTTTATTTATTTATCGGCGGTAGCAGCGGTAGCAGAGATGACACTGGACACGGATCTGTCTCACCCTCTTGTGGTTTGTTGACAGCCGGCACGCTGCTCTTGAGTTTGGTGGAGACCGGTGACAGGATGGGACTGATAACGGAGGAGGAGGCTGCCAGGCCTGCGGACACGAGATAGGACGTTACATTTAATCATTTATATTTTTAATTTACCGCAGCGCAATCAGTCCATCAAAACATCATGAGTTTACCACGTATTTTTGAAAAAGTAATAACCTGAAATTCCCAAAGATATTACAGAAAACAATTACAGAGACAAAAATCAATCAATGTGACTTAAACCTCTGCTAAGAACGTGTGAGGCTATTTTTGGGGGCATTCAGCCACAAATAATCATACTGGGCATCGCAATCTAACACTGGCAAACAAATCTCATCGAAAGAATCAGAGAAAGAAAGTGCATTTTATAGGCCCCCTTTTTTTGTCAAATATAATGTGCATAAAAATCATTTTCAAATGGTGCACACCTTCATAAATATGGGCGGATAACAGCAGGTCTGCGCACTGACCTTTCTTGACCATACGAGCGGCCACGGTGTACTGGGTGGAGTCGTTGGCCGCTCCTCTGCCCTTTGTCTTCCAGGCATCCTCACGGACTGAAATCATCTGTTTTCTCTCCTCAATGGACATCTGGGCCTCGATCTCCTCCCCCATCTTCTGCACAGACAAGAGGACATCAGAAAAAACGACCACGTTATGAAAAGATTTGAATGCGTGAATGAAAAGCAATAAACGCTGCACAATAAGGCTACAATTCCAGGGTGCTTTCAGTCATGGTGGAGTTGCATTCAAACTGAACACGAGATCATGGAGCCGAACCAAAAAGCTTCCAGACACTACTGGATCTACTTTCCATCAGCTCTCACACAGCTTCACTATAACTTCATGTGACTCCACTCTTCCCTCAGGAGCAATTATTCATGTCGTCACAGTATCAAACCAAGCAGATATATAAAAAAAAGAGAGTGGATGCACTCAAACGTGCTCGCTGCGTGTCCTTTCACGCCGATATAAACCGATATAAACCCGATATAAACTACTTCATTCCACCGCAGTAGTGACGGCTATACTCTGAGTTGTACTCATGCAGTCAGAATCAAATGAAAGTGGAGAGCACCCAAGCCCAACACACCAGTAGCTGCAAACCAAGCAGAAAAGAAAAGACTCAAGTACATGCGGCACATTCGAGCTTGTCCGGTTGCGTGTCCTTACCTGACTATGATGGTCAATATACTGACACTTTTGGCCAAGGGAGATAGTAGGAGAAAAGGTGGAAGAGAAGACAGGTTCCTGAGGATGTAGAGGTGGATGGAACAGTGAAAGAAAGGACAGCAGAGGAGGAAACGGAAGAAAAACGACGAGCATGCAGATGGAGGAAGATAAGGGAGGGATGCAAAGGAGAGAAGGCCAGAATCTGGGAAAGTAACATGACTGTTAAAGCTACTGTTAAACTACTCGCTATAGTGCAGCTTCCAGACCGAATCTAAACGCTCTGGAAACAATAATGAAGTTAAATGTTTGTAAGTCTCTGGAGTCCTTGTTTTTAGATCTATTTCTGTTGTCAAATCCCTTGAATACGTGTGCACATACTTGGCCAATAAAGCTGATTCTGATCAATTAAATCTTTTAGTTTTTAATTAAATTAATTAAATTGATTACTTATTCATGCCCCTTTAAGACGGAATCAGCAAAAAGCTAAATAAAGCTTTGAAAAGTTTCCAAACACCGTCCCACCACTTCAGAAGCATCACAGACCGAAAGCCCACTACACACCCACAGACTCAGGAGAAGCAACCACACAAAGTCCACACAAAGCTGTGATTGGACAGCACAAGTCCCACACGAAGCTGATTGGGTCTTACCCAGAGCTGCTCAGACACAGACACAGCGGAGTAGTCTTGAACGACCACCCCTTCCTCCTGCGGGGGGTTAAACACAGGGGAAGTCCTCGGTCAGATGGAGAGAAAGGGGGGAGGATGAGGGGGAGGGCATTGTTGCTGTAATGGGTTTAGGGGTGAGACAGCCTGGAGGATTACCATCCAGGGTTTAAGCAGGCAGTTTCTCCCAACTGAATACTAATGTGAAGTAGATGAAATGCAGGAAAAAGAAAGTGTAAAACTTAGAAATGAGAGGTTCTTTGAGTGTATAATTTAATTGCAGCTCCTATAGAGATGCATATCAATCCGTATTAGAGATCCTTAAACATTCTTTTCTGTCAAATAAGCTTTCATTGTCGCTATTGATACTTAGCCGGGAGCTTACTCAAATCTAATTGTGTTAAAGAAAAGAAGAATCTATTTCCAAACCCCTAATTCTAGCTAATTCTACAGCAGCAGACTGTCCCATATGCTCCCTGGTTCACAGCCTCTAGGGGCTGGACGCTGCACTGATCTGGACCACTGGGCTCAAACAACAGATGGACTGAAGGAGGAAATGAAAGGAGCACTTAGCTAAAGGAGCGAGGACGGGAGCTGGCATGGTAACCACGGAGGATGGGGGATGAAATGTGTTTACTCCGGCTACTTTGGTGAAGCTGCTCCACCAGTCTACCCAGAGGTGGAACTTTTTTTGAGACATGCATGTGCTTCTTTTAAATTCAGGGACACTTAATTATCATATCAGGGTCCAACAAGATAGCAACAAGGTAGCAGGTCAATAGTAGAAGGTGCAGAGAGGGAAATTAATTTCGACCTGGATCTAATTTTCACTTTTAACCGGCTGTATTGCAGAGTTTTCAGGAATCTCTCCTAAACACAGCTTCACCGTGGCACCCAATTGATGTGATGTAATACTCTTTGAGTTATTATTCTATTAACACTGGTGTGCAGATGAGACTGACCTTCGTCTCGCAGGTCTGCTCTGACTCCCATAGCTGCGCCTGCTGCTCGGTGGACACCACCTTAACCACTTCCTGTTTCTTGTTGATCCGGTTCCTCCAGTCCTCCTCACCACTCTTCTTCAGCAGCGCCACTCTGTCATAAAACAACAAAAACACATTAGAAACTCCAATCCAAGTGTTTCAAAGTTTAAATTAGGGCATCGTCCAATGTAGTGACCATGTACAGCTCGACTCAAACCTGAACAAGATAGATAGATAGATAGATAGATGTAAACTTTATTCATCCCCAGGGGGAAATTCGTTTGTAGCAGCAGCAATTTACAGAGTAAGATATAACGTATGGAATGCACAATATCTACAGTCCAATAAAATAACAGAGCAGATATTGAATTGAAGGAATAGATTAATAAAAAAGAAACTAGAATAGAATAGAAATGCACAGTATATACCATGAATATAGTGGTATTAATAAAATAAATAAAATAAATAAAATAAATAAAATAAATAAAATAAATAAAATAAATAAATAAAATAAATAAAATAAATAAAATAAATAAAATAAATAAAATAAATAAAATAAATAAATAAATAAATAAAAAAATAAATAAAGTGGTATTTAATTAAATAAATTAAATAAACAACAGGTGACGCCAGAACAAAGAAAAAGCATCGGACCTCACAGGCGCTCAATATTTGTACTCAATTTAAGGTAAATTTCCAAAACTTAAAGACACTGTATTCTGCAAATAGTGTCTTATTGAAAGGTGTTTGAACCGCTTGAATTGCTAACATGTCAGCTAATGGTGAAAACATTTCCTTGGCATTACCCCGTGAGTATATTTTAGGGTCTGACAGTTATTGTGATCAGGCTGTCATCAGATAAATAATGATATAAAGGGGACAAAAAAACGTTTCTGTGGTTTGAAAATAATCATGCAAGAGTGAAAAACCAGGTCAGAGATTTCCGCTTTACAAACGGCAAACGGGCCTCCAAAAGCGCTGCTAACGGCTGGCTGAGGGGTAAAAGAAAGTGTGTCATCATCCCAGCTGCTTGAGTGTGGCCAGGCCAGAAATGAGGACATTGGGAGGAACCTGCTGAATCTCAGAGGATTTCTCCTCCAGGCCACGCAGCTTCACAGCTGGCTGGGAGGAGGAACGCAAATGTTCCTCAAAAATGAGTCTCTCTCACCTACATAAATGTCAAAGTGTGGAACAAACCTACAAACTGCGAGGACGAGCAGACGTCTGCCTGATTCCGTCAAAAACGCTTCTAATTTATGAGACTCAGTGTCCAGTTTTCCTCTCGTTCAGAGCTCCGACTGGACCCTGGATTCGTGAATGGAATCAAGGCTCATGGCTTTGCCAGACGTTAGTTTGAGGTCGGCCTTTGTTTTCGTGGACCCCGCTGTTTTTTGCGGTTTTGTGATCGCAACAAGAACGTAAAGAACAGTTCCCCTTTCTGCTGAACACACATTCTGACCACAAGGCATGTGTGATACTTATTGAGGGAAATAAAGATTTGTCTCCACTATAATGTCTCTCATATCTCAACGACTGCTGAACATCTGGGCAAAATTGTGACTCTGTCTGTATTTAATTGTAGTTACTTACGAATTATAAAAAAAAATACACACAGATATACCAGTAACACTAAAGCAGTGTCCTCGCACATATTTCATGTTGAATGCTGAAAGGGTTTGAAGAGGGACTGGGTTACCTTCCAGGGAGAGCCTAAAATATGTTTGTTGGGCACGTGACTGGAATTGAGGGGGAGGAAAATGCAGCAAAGACAGACTGTGTCACAGTAAATACTGTGAAAGGAGCCTAGGTATACTGTGATAGCCATGAAAGTTACATCAGTTTTTCTGCCAAATGATCCTGTTCCGAGGTCAAAATGCTATCACACCCTCGAGCAGCGTTACATAAACTGTCCGAATGTGGTCAATTACCCAGGAAGATAAAAACATGCTGTAAATAAATGGGCTCACAGACTTGATGGTGGCATTAACCTGACGGGCATCAAGTCACTTTCACACCCTCAGCTGTCACTCACCTCTCCCTGATGGACATCTGTTGGGCGGACATCTCGTCAGACAGTTGGTCTCCAGCCTCCGTGGGGGACAGCGGATCTCCAGAGTGGACACTGTGCCTGCCGAGGTCCTCGCTGTGGTCCAGGGGCAGGGACTGGGAATGGACCAGCGCCTGGGGGAAGGACCGGGGTTTGGGTGGTGTCTGTGGAGGCACCTGGGGTTTGGTCTGCAGGTAGGGCTTAGGGAGAGGCTGGATGAATCCCTGAGCTCTGGCCTGGGTTTGTGAGGGCTGAGTGAAAGGTTTGGGGTACGTTGGTGGGGGCTGGGTGTCGGCCGGAGGTTTGGGTGGTGTCGGTGGAGGCTGCTGTGTGACGGGTTTAGGAAGAGTTTGAGGAGGCTGGAGGCTGATTTGCTGCTGGCTGCTTGAAACGTGAGACGCTGTCCTGGACGACACTTTAGCTATCGGTGGCCTCGGTGGTGCAGGATGATCCGGCAGGTCTGAAATAAGCATACAGTAATACAATCATGGAGTCACAGTCGTCAGAATGATTCGCATATTAACAGAGACATCTAACGACATTATTAGTCGTTTTCTCTCTTTCTTTAAGTGTTTAGGCCATTTATTTTCAAGCATATATTGTAAATTATTTCAACCAATACTTTTTCTAACTCAATATAACCAAAGTTGAAATTGACTCTGGTGTATGCAGCTGGTTTTGTGGGGAAGAAATATGATTAGTATCATACAAGACCTGCTTCACATTTTGGGGACTGGTCTGCTATTTGGAGACAAAACACAGGTCAACGACTACATCTTAGCCTTTACACTTGTGCTTTGAGCTGAGGTCAGGGTAAGGGTCAGGGTTAGGCATGTCGACGAAGGTCCACGGGGAGTTATTGTGAAGCAGTGCAAGTCGTCCTAACCTCATGATACTCTGGTCTAATAGATCTGCCGACACTGAGCTAAATAAGAGTACGGCCTGCAGACAAGGCATCCTTTGTGTCCTTCCTGTCCTCTACCTGTTTCATGGAAGTGCCGGCCAAGTGTTCTGCACTCTCGCACTGAGTGCTTTCATCTCTCTGTAGTGTTTGTGTGCATGCATGGGAAAAAGACACGTTCTGCATGAGCACATAAAAACAGGTCAGGCCCACTATACTGGAGTATGCGCAAGGCGAACCCACGGGCGTGATGTGGTGCACAGGGACCACAGCCCCTTTTTATGAGCCACGACAGTGAGCACAACACAGATTGATTTAAGAACCTCTGACAGGCAGCATGTCAGGACAGGGCTTCCTCTTTCTAGACAAAGGGAGCCACGAGGCAAATGCATGGAGAAATATGCTAATTAGATGCAGCTTCAGACGCCTCTCTCTCTCTGTCTGTATCAGCCAAATCAAATACCCTCCAGCTGGGACAAGTGTGTGTGCAGCCGGCGGAAAGCAATCATGCGTGGGAGCATGCTGCATGAGACAATGAGGGTAATGAGAACAGCCCCTTCCCTCGACATTGCTTCCACTTTTCTTTTGTCACTCCCTTTCTCTCTTCCCTTTATGTCCCCTCTGTTTGTATCTGTCTTCCCTCATCCCTCCTTTTACCCTCCAGCTATTCACAACCCTATTCTCGTTATTTGACTTTTCTCCATCCCATATCTGTGTAAGTCGTGTGAGAAGCATCCTCCTACCTGAGATGCCCGGCTGGCTCCGGCCGCTGCTCTTCTCCTGCTCCTGTGTGGAGGAGCCGTGAGCCGCCTCTCTCAGGTGCCCTCCTCTTCCTCTTCCTCCTCCCTCGGCTCTCTCCTTACTCTCCTGGGAGTGTCCGTCTGCGGCTCTCCGGCTGGGCAGAGGCTCTGACTCGCCCCTCCTCACAGAGAGCTCGGCCGAGTGCTGAGGCTGGGGATGCTGCCGCTGGTGCCCGCCGTCCCGGTCCCTGTCGGGGGAGTGCAGCTTTCCCTTAATGCTGCCGTCTTGGATCTCTCCTCTGGCTCCTCCCTGCTGTCTCCCCCGAACCTCCTCCTCCTCCTCCTCCTCCTCCTGACGCTCCCTCCGGCTCTCCTCCACCGCCTCCCCCTGCTGCCGGTGACTTTCAGAGGAGGTGGGAGGACGAGGAGCCCCGGCTCTCTGTCGGCTCTCAGGGAGGAGAGGGGAGGAGTTGAGCTCAGCATCGGGGTGGCCCGGGTCTCCGCTCTGGGTCATGGAGAAATACATCAACGCCCTCTCCTGGTGGCTGCTCGCAGTGCCGGCAGCCTGTTGTTGGGCAGGGATGTAGGGCATCGCGGTGGACTTCCCTGGACGGAGACCGCCGTCATCGCTGCCGACACCGCCGCCGCCTGGCGTGATGGTTACTGTGGAGACGGTGGCTTGGGAGGTGACGGCTGCCACAGAGCGGATCAGGGAGGCAGACAGGGGCTCCAGTTTGATCTGGCCTCCTTTTTTCAGCTGCAGGAACAGCAGGAATCATGTCAGAAATTCAGGATGGAAAGAAGAACAGGAGGGCTGAAGGGATTGATATGGAGAGAGGATGGGTTAAATGGAATTGTGGCAGGGAAGTTAGAGATTGGTGGAGATACGTGTGGATGTTACAGGTATTTGCTGATGAATAGAGGGATGCATGAAAGAATAAAGATGGATGAGGGGAAGGACAGCAGCAATCACAGGACATTAGGGAAACAAGTTTGAGTACTTTGGGTTTGCTCAGGAAGCTGCAGCTGTACAGCAACTCTGTCATTCACAAAATGGCAGCAGGGAGCCGAAGCACAGACGTTCACACAACTGAACCACGAAGCAAAAGAAGACAGACAAAACATTTGCCCTTACAGTTATCATCTGAAACTCAAAAGCATCTAAGCTATGCCATTCATGAACAACCATGCATGACTGTGGTCTGGAAACCTTTATTTCATGTTCATATTTGTCAGCAAACGTATCATTTGATTTATATAATGCATGGAATAATCAGTGGTGTCCTTAAAGGGAAATTCCGGTATATTTCAACATGCCATATTTCCCATATATGTGTGTGTTTATTGGTCGTGCTAACTTCACATCTACTGTCGATGTATCCCTGAGCAATGATATTTACCGAATCACATAATAAATACCATTGTTCTGATAATGGGCCACGCAAATTATTGTTTTCAGACAATATTTAATGATTGATGTGATGTCTCTATGACGGCTAATCATAATGATGCTTCTAAGTGTGGATTTAACAGATTGAACGATCTAATAAGTTCAGAAAATGATATCACTGCCTGTAATAGAGCTTCAAAAGCTAGTAAAACACAACATGAAAACTCAGTATTAGCATTAATATTTGTATCTTGAAATATGACCCATCTCTTCTTCTGGCTCCAGTAGAGACACTCCAACTCTGCACCGGACTACTGTCAATTGATTTTGACTGCAAAACAAGGTCTTTGTATTGACCCACGTTTCTGCAGACAGCCAGATCCATCCTCAGACTTATTCCTCAGATACGTTTTGTTTTTTTTCTTGCTAGTTTATTCGGGTTGGGAGGAAGCCTGAATAAACTAGCATGCAGAATTTTCAGTCGTATAATCCCATGCTTGTTTCGCAATGAACAGGCATGTCACAGAAGCTGCTTGCATCCAAGAATGAGGAGCCATGGAAGACAAACAAGGCACCGGAAACTTTCAAACCACTTCCTCATGACAAAGCAACATCTACCACTTCAAAATACACACTGAATTACATTTACGGACATCATCAAACTCAGCTCAGCTACTGTAAGCAAGACAAGACAACACTGGTCACTAGCGGGGGACCAATCAGATCAATCGATGCAACCAATCAGAAGTTCCTTACAGGCAGCAGGGCTCTTACATGTTCTCCCTGATTGGCCTCTAAGTCACCGTTACACACCGCGGAGGTTACCGGCGGCTCAGCTTCCTGTGTGGACACCAGTGACTGACTGTGAATATGCTGGACTACAAAGCATCTGACACTGTGTTTTCACTGCATTAAAAAGCAAAAGCCGAACAAACTTTTTCGTCTCTTTAAACCATTATCATATTCATCATTCACTCATTATTCATGTTGTGGGGGCGGTTAGGATGGATGCCACCAAGGCTGGTGAGGGTTCGGAAAACAAGAAAACAGGGACAAAGTGAATCTATTGCAACGCTGTGAACTGAAATCTTCTGAGCTAGGAGCTGCATTCTGCCTGCATATTTGTACCTGCTCCACCTCTCCCTGGGTGATGGGTTGAGTCTGAAATCGGGCGTTGGCCCTGCGCTGGCGGGTGTCTCCTCGGGCCCCCTCGGCGGTCTTGCCCGTAGGCTGAGCGAGACGGTTGAAGAGGGCCATCTTCTCAGACAAGGTGAGGGAGGATAGGTCAGGCTCGTCGGAGAAAAGCTCCAGGCCATCTTCCTCTGCCCCAGCGCTGCGGGCTGGTTTCTGGTACTCCTGGGTATCCTTCTCCTGGTCCCGGACTGTTGAGTCTGGCTGCGAGGAGGCCGGGATGCTGGGTAGTGACAGGGAGGGTGTCAATCGGGAAAGGATGGGTGTAAATCTTCCAATAACCATATAAGGTGCTCATTTTATGTCTAGAATAAACCACACCCAGTTGCCTTTGACTTATAACTTTTAGATATCCTATGACATGGACGACCGAGAACCTTCACGGACAAGAAAAGATTGTGTTTTATCAAAAGCTTGTGACATTTCAGTTTTTAAATGAAATAACTGTAACCTGTGTCTATTCAAATAAAACATCTGTCTTGAGGTACCTAAAACAAATGTCTTCCTCTGCTAAATATCAAAGAACTGAACATGCAAACGCCAGCTAGCAGGTAAATAGCTGCAACAACGGTGGCAGATTACAGGCACAGCAACATAGACATAAGTAGATCAGCACGCATATGCCAGATGATCATATAATGCACTCGGGTGTTCGCATGGGTTATGGAGATCTCGCAGCAGTGTGCTAAGTTAAACCAGGGTCGGTAAACAAAGTGCAGGACACGTGAACCCGGACATGCAGGGGGCTTTAACCGACTCAACCTCTGACCTTTCCCTCAGATATGCAATCTCTTTTCTTCACTGACATGTGAGAAACGCTGCGAGAGGGAACGCTTGGAAACTGGGCACGGAAAGTACTGAATGAGCGATCGTGTTAAAGCCGACTTCCTTCCCCTATAAGGTGCACTTAGGTGAGAAGCAGCTCACGAGGGGGGGGGGGGGCAGGAATAACAACGTAAGATGAGCCGGATGAACAGATCAGCACTGCAGCCAGGAGAGGGAAACGGAGAGCAAAATGTCTCCGGCACCACATTTCAGTTGGTTGCAGTAAACGTGCTTTCAGTGAACTGAGATCTTGAAAATCTTTCAAGATGGTTTTAATGCAACAAAGACAGCATGTGGTTTTAAGTATAATACAAGCATAACTGTAAGACATGCTATTTAAGTACGCATGCAACACATGCACACTCACACAGATACAAAGCACATGTAAGGTAGCCCAGCTGTACCTGATGCTGGTCACACTGGGGCCGACTGCAGTGGGGCTGGGGACACGAGGGACGTGAGTGTGGATGCTCAGAGGCTGTGTCGATGTGGCAGGATCACTTAAAAGTGGAGAAAAAGAAGGTATAGATGACAAAGAAACTGTGAAATATAGAAAATGCAAGTTAGAGGTGTCTGAAGAGACAGACGGAAAGGTGAAAACAGGTAAAAGAATAAGATAATATTCTCTGCCAATTGTTCGATGCAAGATGCAGCTAAACAAGCAAAATCCAAGATCTACCTTGAGGCGTTGACCACCTCCCTGTTGGTGACGGGTTGAGTGTGCGACCGATCCTGAACTCTTCTCAGACGCCTTTCTACGGCAGCGTTCCGAGAGCGCGGTTTGGGAACACTTCCCTCCGATGTCTTTTCCAGCTCCTGGAGGAATATGTCAGGAAAACATCAGTACCTTGGTTTAGAAAAGCAGTGATATTTTAGGAGAGAAATTATATCAATTACAAGTTCTATGAATACCCAGTTAACGAAATATGGCAACGGCAAGTACACAAATATCACCGTCTGCTGAAAATCTTTGCTCAGTCAAAAATAAACAGTATTAACCATCTGCCCTCATGATTAAAATGTACATAAAGTAGAAGTGTACCCTGAAGAGAGACCTCTTGGCAGCCACACTCATCTTGGCTCTATCGTCCAGTTTTCCTTCATCTAATGAAAAGGAGAGAGGAATTATGTCACGTGGCATCAACTGTATTTAAACTTCTGGGAAAATTGATGTTAAAATTGTCTTTAAAAATTAAGAATGATATGTGCATATATGCAGTAGACTGAATTTACCTTTGGGATCCTGTAGCTGTGATGGGCTGAGACGAGACCTGCAGAAAACATTAACGTATGTCAAGCATCAGCAATTAGACATTTCTTTATGTATTTTAGGAACCAGGATGTGATTATCATGATCTGAATACCAACCTAGAACCACCTTCCACCATGCAATTCAATGTATTAAATAAACAAATCATGTAAATAAAATGCTGCCGAAGAGCTCCTGCAAGTCGCTACAGAGAACCCCCGATGTACCTATCTGACTCCAGCCGCTCTGCAGACGTGATGGGCTGGGTCCTAAACCTCTCCGACATGCGACTGTCTCCTGGAGTGATGTAGCGGCGAGGCTTCCGGGCACCCCTGTCCCGATCAGTGCCGCTAGCCGGATCTACCTCCACTGCTGACAGATCTACTTTAGTAGTCTCACTTTTAGAGTGGTGTATAGATTTACAAAGATTGACGAGGACAACAAAGAGGAAGAGTAGAAGTGAAGAAAACTATTAACAGCGGTTTGTTTTAGTAGACTAGTTTACCAGAAACTGCACTCAAGTTAGAAAAACGGGGTCTCACACATTGATATTAGTGCACACGCTGAGCACAACCTAACTGTGAAGAGCCATTTCTCAAAGTTAACATGCAGCAGCAGACAACTTCCAAAGGTTTACCTTGCAAGAGCTGACGCTAACTTGCACAAGTAAGTTAAGCTCCAAAAACAAAATTGCAGACAGGACAATGAACATGATAATGGTAGATGCCATTGCAATACACCTTGACACATGACATGCCACAGAACATTGCCATCAGAATCATTTTCTTGGATCATTGGATTATGTTTTTGCAACAGCTTACTAATGCGGCGTTAGACGGTTATTTAGCGATGCAACACAGAGCCCATGCCAGTGGACCTACAACTCAGGTTTCCGGTTGGCATTCTCCAGATATGAGTGTCGCAGCTGTGCTACTGACACCCTGGTGTCCAGGGAGCCCATCTCCCCGTTCGGCATCCCTGGTGGAGGGACGGCCCTCAACGTCTCTCTGCTGGCCGCTGCCCTCTCCATACGATACGTGGTCGAATGCTGGCTTATGCCTATATCTGACATGGCGCGGGTTCTTATCTTGGGTTTGGGCCCTCCGCTCATCTCCATGCTTCTTTGTTTGGCCTGCGGCAAAGAGGAGCCCTTCTGGAGATAGATGGCTGACTCAAACATCTGGTTCCCTGATGGGTCCGGCCGCTGCTGCTGCCTCTGAGGCTCAAAGTCTAGTCGGGGCTCTTGTTGATTTCTCCGGGAGTCTTGCTGTTGTTTTGGAGGCTCTTGTCTTTGGAGCTCACACTCCTGCTGTCTTTGAGGGTGCTGTTGTTTTGGAGGCTCTTGTCTTTGGAGCTCACACTCCTGCTGTCTTTGAGGGTGCTGTTGTTTTGGAGGCTCTTGTCTTTGGAGCTCACACTCCTGCAGTCTTTGAGGGTGCTGTTGCTTTGGAGGCTCTTGTTTTTGGAGCTCACACTCCTGCAGTCTTTGAGGGTGCTGTTGCTTTGGAGGCTCTTGTTTTTGGAGCTCACACTCCTGCTGTCTTTGAGGGTGCTGTTGCTTTGGGGGCTCTTGTTTTTGGAGCTCACACTCCTGCTGTCTTCGAGGGTGCTGTTGCTTTGGAGGCTCTTGTCTTTGGAGCTCACACTCCTGCTGTCTTTGAGGGTGCTGTTGCTTTGGAGGCTCTTGTTTTTGGAGCTCACACTCCTGCTGTCTTCGAGGGTGCTGTTGCTTTGGAGGCTCTTGTCTTTGGAGCTCACACTCCTGCTGTCTTTGAGGGTGCTGTTGCTTTGGAGGATCTTGTCTTTGGAGCTCACACTCCTGCTGTCTTTGAGGGTGCTGTTGTTTTTGAGGCTCTTGCGGCTGTCTCGAGTGGTCGTACTGAATCTGCATTGGCAGTTCTTGCTGTTGAATTTGAGCACCATGTTGTCTCGTTTTGGGTTCATACTGTTGTTGCGGTGGGGGCTCTTGCTGCTGAATTTGGGGCTCTTGATGGTACACAGGCTCTGAGGAGTGATGCTGCCTGGGCTGCTGGATTACAGAGGTGTGGGAGGGCTGCATAGATCGAAACACTGCCTCCTCTTGGCTGTCATGGCTAGAGAGATGCTCTCTCCCTCTTTCTCTGATCCTCTCGACATTTCTCTCCCTCCCCCTCTCCCTCGGTCTCTCCCGATCCCAGTCTTCCTCGCCTCGACTCATCCTCCTTTGTTCTGGGCTGTAGTTCTGCCAGTCCATGTCTTCATGCCGGCCCCTGTGAGGATCATCCACACTCTTTTCCCTTCGGCGGATCTCTGAGGGCAAAACCGCTTTCCTGCTCTTCAGCAGGCCCTCTGTATGGGCCTCTTCCTTCAGGGCCTGCCTGGCCTCCGATCTTGCCTCCCTGTGGGCGGCATGGATTTGGTCAGCACACACTCTCCTTCTTGGTGGCACCTCAGGAGGTCCAGGAAGTTTGGCAGCGGCCACTGGGGCAGGGAGGGCCAAATAGGGCTGAGAGTCAACAGCAGGGCCAGAGTGTTGGTACTCAGGGACGGAGGCTGTTTGGCCGTGGGCGGTATGGTGGCCTGTGCTGGGCTGAGGCTGGGGAACAGTCCTTTGCTGGCTGGGTTCTGAGCGTTGTGGGGTGTACTGAGCAGAGTTCCCCTGGGTACGGTGTCTGTTACCCTGGTTCCTGTCTGGACTCCAGTCGGGGGGCTTCTGGACAATTTCATCCCTGGACAATCGTTCTCTTACCCGGATTCTTGGGGAAATAAACGGATAAGGGACACTGAGATTTCAGTTCAGTTAAAGACCTTCGGCATTCTCCGAACTCAAAACTCAAATCAAACAAGAGATGACTAAAGAGTATATACCAAGCTTTTATTCTGAAGGGACACACATGATGGTAAATCATAAAATATATGAGCCAAAATCTTACTGTCCAACTACATATTTTGCTCGCTGAGTGGTCTCCAAACAACAATCTGCTACTTGCCGAGGCAGCCGGCAGGGCATACAAACTTAGATAAAGTCCCCAAAAATTTGATTGATTTTAATTTTGCACGCACTAAATTCAATTTCCACAAGAAATTGCAAAACCTATTGCATACAAGTTTGTGACACAAGACTATGTGACCAACTTGAGTTCCCAAATCCTACAGTCGAAATCGCCACAAGGTCAAGTAGCACCGTGCCCTGGGTTTAAATTTGAGTCTTAGTTCAAACAACTCTCTCTCTGATGTCTCCATGCCAAAACAGTAAGCCAAACTATTTTCATCTACAACCTTCTGACCCCCGGTAGGCAAAGGTTGCTCTAATCTCATTGTAGACCACTAAGCCAGACATAATTGATGGGCCTCTGCTTTATCTGACATGGCATGAAGGACTTACACAGTGCATGAGTACACACTAATGCTAGCTGGCATAGGCCGCTGATAAGGCCACAAAGACACGTCGGTGCCGGTGGCATACATAGACATACTAGTTAGAAAACGATCAGAATGTCCTCTTTTGAGACACGTCAAACATTACCAACAAATAGACTGTGTCGTTTCCCTTCCTATATTATGTCATCTTAGCAATTGGAGCAAAGAGGTGTTTCTGTGTACCAATGGAATCAATTAAGCTTTACTAACACTCTATGAAGGTTTGTCTCACCATGCTAGATATTGCCTCTATGAATTTCACCTGCCCATACAGCTCAAAGGCTGGCCATGAGCTCTCATCCTTTCACAGGCTATCAGCAGGTCAACTATGTCACGTATCTGGGCCACAGTCCAATCCAAAAATACATGTATACTCAAGGACTTCAATGGCAAACTAAATAAAAGAAAATCAAAGATTTCTGGTAATGTGTGTCTCTCAAGAATCCTTTCAGCACAAACACTTATCAGGTGATTAAAAAAACATACATACAAGGCAAAATGCATGTCTTATCTTATGCAACGACATTGTCAAAGTCACTGACAGGGTACTCAGATGTCATTTCATAGGGGCCAACAGGCCAGAATCTGAGAAAGGGGGACGCGAGTGCGGCATCAGCTGACAAGTGCTGAGTCAGCAGGTCTACGACTGACTGGGTCAGGGCATCCAGCTGACTAATGTTGTCACCCCATCAACTCTGGTTCACTAACTCCACTCAGCTGCTCATGAAACCCGGGCCACACACAGTCACAACCAATTTAACAAGAATCATGGTGTTGTGTGGATGAACACATGGCCAGTTTTACAGAGTTCTGGGTATGTTTGTAGACTTCTACCATGTTTTAAGAGAACAAAAAGGACAGTTGGTAAGGCCTAATAGTTAATGAAACAAGACTTTAACCAACACGTGTTTAGTTTGATTCTCAATGGGGTGCAGGGATGAATTCACGATTATTCGACTATTATTGAAATGCTCTTAAAGGCTCTTAAGTACTTTTCTGCTTACTTTCAGGCTGGGCCCTAGTTTGCTATTTTGACAGTGATTTGAAGAAATGTGATAACATTATCGCATGAACGAAAGTCATGTTGGCAAATGCTCCAAAAACAGATGAAAATGAGATGTTATGTATTCAGTGAATCTTTTGATGAATGAATGTGAGGACTAAGTTAGGGATGAAAGTTTCTCAGTTGAAAACTTTGATTCACAAACTTGAAACACTTGTTAAAGACAGTGACACCAGTTAATAAGGGAAGTATTACTGAGTGAAATACTGAAATACTGCACTGTTAGAATATATATATTACTGGAACGAGTTAGCTGCATGTCCACCCAGAACGTGTTTTTAAAAAGCTGGCTTATTATCTTGTTACTTTACTCCTTTTAAGGTGTTTCTAGAGGTATTATGAAAGAGTTTCTCCAGAATTCAGAATAATTAACACTTTATATGACCTGTAACAATGGTTTGAAGACATTCATAACCTCTTTCATATTTTTTAAAGGCCGACAAATAACGTGTGAAAGAAATTAGAGTGCGAGGAAAAGAAAATGTCCTGCCGTTCTAGAATGAATCAACTGCCAACAGCCAGCTTAAGCACATGTACCCGGTGGACGACAGGGCTTAGTAAGGTCTTTTTTTACTGACGGCATCCTGAGCAGACAGTACCTTGGAGGTGGAGTGTCACTCTCTGAGTCTGTGTTGAGAAACCAGTCGCTCTGTGACATGGCGGCCCGGCTAAAAGGTGACGTGGTGACAGTGTTAAACCCTGAGGGAAGATTCTGATCAGAGCAAAGTGAGCAGCACTGATCAGCTGAGCAACACTTTGTACGTATTGATCAAAGGTCTGTCATCAATTACAGTGAGACTATTTTTAATCATTACTTCTTTACCGTCAAATGAATTTAATTTATTCACATTTTATTAGTCATAGGTTATTATGCCACTTGTCATCATATACATTTTGTTCTAAATGACTTCACTTGACGAATATAATAATTCTCGTCCCTTTTGTGGTATCGTATTAAAGTTTTTAATAGAAAGGGACATCAGCTCCTCGCTAATGAACCAAGCTGCTGGTAAATCGGGGTTACCTCTCGGGGCAAGCAGGGAAATCAAATTAAATTCCGATAAAAAATAGAATTGTATAGCATGCTCTTTTTGGAAGTGATTAGCAGCCGAGTGTAACTACTGTCAGGAAAACAGGTTCATGTGGTTTAAACTCTCTACATGTAGTCTTAAAATACACTGTAGACACAACATCAGACTTCTAATGGTACGATCACTCCATGGGCAGCATTACACAGTAGATAGAACCACCCAGAGAGGGATTTCATGGCTTGTGATCATGATTTGGCCGTTTTATTATTTAAAAAGAGCTAAAGAGTTTCTGCATAGAGTAAAATAAAAACAATTATAAAAGGGTGACGTAGACATCAAAAGTGCACGTTCCTAATACTTCTGTCATGTTAGACTTTAAAGGAGCTAAACACAAAATTGGCATTTCTATTGACCCTCAACGGCTCTCAACATGGCGACGGCTGCACCGGCAGGTATGCAAACTAAACCATTTATACGATCAAATCTTGAGTAAGAGTTGTCCAGACACTTGTCTTTGAGATTATGGTCGGTCTTAG
Organism: Lycodopsis pacificus; assembly: GCA_028022725.1. NCBI lineage: Eukaryota > Metazoa > Chordata > Actinopteri > Perciformes > Zoarcidae > Lycodopsis > Lycodopsis pacificus. The sequence goes on along the minus strand of CM051700.1, from coordinate 22,915,267 downwards.
TTTATGCATTTTCTGAATGTTCTAACCCGCTTTTTATGAACTCACCCTTGTCTGTTGAGGATGCTCTGGGCCTGCTGCTCTATGAACAAATCCCCAGGTGAGATGCCGTAGCGAGTGGAGGGCAGGGAGGCCCGGCGGGCACTGCGAGGGGAGCTGGGCACCGCTGCGACGCTGTAATCCCTGGTGGAGGCGGGGCTTGGCTCCTGGTGGGCGGTGTCCCGGTGGTGGTGCTGCTGCTGCTGCTGCTCCTGGATTCTGGATCTAGAAGCGACTGGGCGCTCCTGAGCCGCACCGCGCCGGTGGTTCTCCATGTTCATCGCTCTCTCCCGCTCCGAAAATCTTCTGGGCCTATCTTGCGTGGGGGGAGGGGCTTGGTTTGAGTGGGCGGGGCTGGAGGTGGAAACAGGGGCAGGATCTGGGTGTGTCCTCATGTAAACCCTGCCCACTCCAGCACGATACGGTACCCTGGGCTCCCGTCCTTGTTCCTCAGCTTCCGGTCTGTCTCCCTCTCGCCTGGGAGCCATTTGTCGGTCAGAGGCGTCTGTGTCACGCCGAGCGCGGTAGCGTGGCGTGTAATCGATGTCCGCCTCCTGATCCAGGAGGATGCCGTAACGCTCTGACAGCTGCCGGCGGCGCTCGGCTTTGTAGCGGGCGATGCGTTCGGCCTTGGAACTGAGGCTGGTGGAGTTTGTGGGGCCAGAAGTGGGTGTGGATAGTGTTACTGGGTCAACATACACCAACAATGGCTCCTGACGGCCGCTGCCAACACCACCTTTGACCTGAGGGGATCTGTCCAGAGATGACAGCTGCTTCTGGGGTGCCTCCAGCTCCTCTCGACTGTAGCGCCTCACTGCGGTAAATAGAGGAAACGATTACTTTCCAGCAACCTTGTTCAGATGCATTCTGGGGTCCATGTACCTTCCATCCCACATGACACATATGTGGCATTATTCTAACAAGTCATATCTTCCAAAATGCAGAAATACGGCAGCATCATTTGTTTTTGGGAGTGCATCGAGCCATGCTTACCCATCACACAAGGCTCACAGGGATCTGAGGCGCGGGTGTACCGCGGAGGATCCTCCTCCAGCATCCTGTTGGCTACCAAACCACCGGGCACCAGCGCAGGGGGAACATCACTTTCCATCCCCTCCAGGCGCCGGGCTATCCTCTCCTTCCTGTCGACAGGCAGGAGGCAGAGGTTAAAGGTCGGCGGCTGCTCAGTTGAGTTAGTTTTTCATGAAAATAGTTATTGTGAAAAAAAAGGGGAACCCTGAAGATACCTGTTCATTCCCAAATCCTTTGTGACGGCTCCCTCAAAGTGTTTCTTCAACTCTGAAACTGAATATTAGAACAAAAAAAAATTATATTTTGTAACATAAAAATAAAACTACACAATCTCTTCTGACTTATTGTGTGTGCTTAGAACCAATGCCCACCCTTGGGAAGGACAGCCAGGAGTTTGGCATCTGTATCTGAAACACTCTTGACCAAGGTGGTCTTGTCACCCAGGGAGAAGTCACTCTGAAAACTGAACGAGAAGACAGAGTCACAAACCTGCGATCAAGATGAAACGTATTACATTCTGAATTCCTAATAAAAGCAAATACATATTTAATTAAATACATCCTTCTCAAAAATAAACGGTAATTATAGGAGGATGAGCGGCTGCTTTACTTCAAATTCCTCAGTGATAAAAGAGGTGACGCTGAAAGTAACTAAACTATAATTTCTCTCCAACTTGTTCAGATTAAAGGGCAACAGTAAATTGTGCTTGTCTATTGCAGCCGTCCACACAACTCTGCCATATGTTAAAGAGGTGATGGCAGGTAAAGGGGAAACTCAGCTGGTGTTACTTCCAGCAGGATCCAGCTTAAGAACGAGGTCAGCGAGTCCTGACTCTCCTCCAATTAGAAACAGACAATCGAGGTCTTCTCTTGACGTCATTACGTATCACAATCAACAGGTCGCACGAACCAGGAGAAATAAACTCACCTTTCTTTTCTGTATTTTTTAAACAGGCTTGTCATCTTCAGTTCGTGTAAAGTTTCACTGATAAATACCCAGATGTATTATTTAAAAGGACCAAATAAGTTGAAACTGCTTGTGACACTCAGGGTTTATGTTCAAATAAATACAAATGTTCTTGTGTATCTTACTGCCGGGCGTCTGAAGAACCGGAGGAAACACTGTGAACTAATGCAAGAGGAGCTCCTGAAGGAGGTATTATGGCCTTAACGCCATGTGAACAGAAAAGTGTCTTTAGGATAAGCTGTTCCAGGCACCCCCTGCTTTTAATGCTTACTGAGCATGATAAGCTAAAGCGCTCTACTGCAGTAAAGCCTGTATCCTTACATATCCCCATCGTGATGACAAAGCAGAAGTTAGACGAACGTAAATGCAAAATGTTTGCATTTAATTTAACTTAACTCTCTTTGTGCTGCTGTAACACCTGAGTTCCCCCTCTTCGGATCAATGAAGGCGTGTCTTAACTTGTCTGTCTGGAGGTAACTTTGGTGATCGCGAACAAAGAACTCACCTTAAGGCCTCTGTTGGCAATGAGGCTGAGCTGCAAAGCTTGGGCCGAGCTTTAGGTCCAAACTCTAAAAGGAGAAACGAGACATTTAAAAAAACAAAATGCTAACTTCATGCACTACTTGTGCACTACCATATGACACGATGGATTACAGCACGGCTGGCTGAAAAATGATAATTTCAGTTTCATCGAGACCTGTCGTGAATTTGTGTCCAGCAGGAAATTTGAAGGGTCGGTGTTTGCCTCAGGCCTCAGACGCCTCGGAACCAAATAAGCTGTTAATTGTGCACAAGAAATCAATCTTTCCGTGTTTACGTTTAATAAGTCTCAAATTACCACCAATACCTTTTTATGTCTATCTTCCTGTCATGTAAAGCCTTTTGTGCTGCATTTATTGTATGAAGGGTGCTATACAAATGAAGTTATTATTATAGTTATTATCAATATTATTATTACATTTCTATTCTGTCTTAAGCATTCAGATGGGTACTGTAGAAGGGAAGTGTTCGGACTGGCTTTAAAAATTCCCCGGTACATTTCATTGAGACGTCTTTGTTAGCTCAACAAGGGTCCTGACGCAGCAACAAATGTAGAATAGTCCAGAACAGCAGCATGCACAGCATAATTCTACTGTTTGCCTTTGCAAATTGTCATTTTAACTTAAATGATTCACTATGAACGCTGATAAAAGTGTCTCAGTGTTTTGTGTAGTGACCCGGGGGGAACTTCATGGACTCAAAATGGACATGTTTTGGTGTAAGTGATGACACAAGTCAGAATTAGACACAAGCGAGGCCAGAAGTCTGGGTTGGAGGTCTTGTAACATTATTTTGTGATATTACTGAAGCCTTTGGGAACCTTGTGTAACTGCATCTGCCTGTTTATCTGTCTGGGAAAGCCCCTTGTACAGAAGCCAGTCCGGCTTTTCCCTGGAATCGCCTGCAGGTTGTCAACAAAACAAGCCGCGCAAGGCTCAAGGTCGACAGTGCCAGAGAGCAGCTTAGGCTGCTGACGGTCCAAAAGTCAGGAGAAGCAGTTTCTATAAATATTCAGAGGAGCGAAATAGACTTCCTGTGTGACTTGGGCCTTTCGCTTGCACACAATCTGTCCGGACGACGGAGCTCATTTACAAGGTAGAACATCAGAGAGGAGGAAAGAAGAGAAAGCACATCATAGCACACGCCTGTTGAATACACTGAATGTAGTCGTCAAAGTGATCTTTCACTCCTCAACCACACTTCCCATTCATTCGTTCAAAGCAGCCTGACGCTGACGTTCATACCCAAAGCAATGGATGATCCCAAAATCCTTAAAAGTATCTTACACGCGTCATGAATCCTTGTTCATCGGATCCAACCAAGCCAACAGAAGCAGAACGAGGAGTCCACCAGGAACCGTGCCGAGCCGAATCCCCCTGCCTACTCTTACCACCGACCCCGGCTCTGTCATCTCTCTCAGTAAGGAGCGCAATTGCATTAGCAACCCCCCCCCCCCCCCCCCCCCCCAAGTAGTCTATGGATTTAAGGGTATTCAACTCCCCTTTTCAAAGGCCTTACCTTGGCCACACGGCTGCTCACGGTTCACATGGTAACTAGAGATCCATGGGTTTCGAAACATGTTTGGGGAGGAGAGAAGAAGGATGCCGCGAGACTCCCCCTCCGGTCACAGCGGTGGGTGGACAGCACGAGTGGCAGCGGTGGAGGCGAGGGCTGCAAGCGGACAGGCAGGGACGGAGGTGGTGACACAAAACGACCGCACACACACACACACACACACACACACACAGATACAGCCACGGACAAGCACACAGCCACAGCAGAGTGACTGCCCACGGCTACACAGCAAGAACAGACTGCCTGTCATACGTGATTTGTGTGTGACGGTGTGTGTGTGTGTGTGTGTGTGTGTGTGTGTGTGTGTGTGTGTGTACACGCGAGGGAGCTGAGAGAGAGAGACAGCGCAGCAGGGTGCTAAAGCAGCTCACAGCCCTAATCAGATTACAGGCAGAAATTAGCCTTGATGATAAAAACTCTGGAACAGGATTGGAGGAGGGTGCCAGCAGGGCCGCAGGGGGTGGTGTTGGGTCCAGGGCTACTGGGAGTCAGATGGTACCCTCAACGCTTCCAAACACTAAAGCCGGAAATTGCATTAATATGACTATCGTTAAGTCGTCTGCTGGTTAAAACTGCTTTTAAATGCAGTTGGAGAATAAAAGTCAGTGCGCCACTGGGAGTATGTGTTTTACTGACAGCCTTGTCTTGGTGCCAGTTCAGCCAGTAAGAAAGGCTTTATTAAGCTGTTCATCATTTCCTGCCAAATTGTAATCCTTTCTCATTCAACGCAACACAGCGAGGATCTTTGTTGCTAAGAAATCTTGTAAAAATGACTCCAACTTATTGATTGGGGGTGTACTTTATTTCAGTTTCTGCCCTTCGTCGTCATGAGTCTCATATTTACCGTCTTACAATGAGAGACAGAGTCCTTAAGACGGTTCTCCAAAGGCTCGGAAAAGGGACAATAAGTGTCTTCCTGACATTTCGTCTTTTTAGTTTGTTACCAATTACGAACGTCCAACTGTTTACAAGAGTGAAAGTATATCACAGGGACTGCCAAATCCAAATCGATGCGCTCACATCCCCTCTGAACTAAAACAGGGGTTGACAAAAAGTAAAAAGTCACTCATATCTAGTAATGCCATGAGGTCGTTTACCATTTACTGTACTGTTGTATATGCAACCGTTAAAACCCAGAAACAAACAAGCAAAACATAAATGTAACACAAAGTCGGAACCAATTAACTCTGGATCAAAGCTGTACCTTGATGGCGAATCAGAACTCAAATAAAAGAAACCTGTCTGACGGATGAAACGCTTTGGTTCTGCTAATTAAATTGTGATGTGACGCCCTGGACCCTGAGTGTGATACAACACGTGGTCTTCATCGTCGCTGCAACAATTGTTAACAAAGGGAACAAAGCATAAGTGTGCATCACACACAGAGTAGGCAAAACATCCGCCGCTCTGTTACTGTCGTCACACACTTGTTCTGGTCTAACTCCTCGTCTGTCTGCTGCTTTTTCTCACCCTTTCACACACAACCTTAACCCCCCCCCACCTTCCCTAGTCTGCCTCCGCTCTCCGTTGACGCCCCTAATAAGGCAACATGTGTTGTGAGTGGCTGCCTCGGGGAGAGGTCACCCTGTCGGCCGGTCGGTGTTTACCAGGAGGGCCGTGCCTTGTTTTCTCCCTCCTTCTCCCTTTCATTCCTCAGACTTGTCATCCTTGCCTTCCATCTTGCCCAATCCTGCAGCGCCACCTTCGCCCCAACTCCCTCTCATTCCTTGTTCTCCTTTTCTCTCCTCTCTTTGTTTGCTCTCCATGTCGCTGTTGCTCTTTACCCCTCCTTCCATGCCAGTGCAACAACAAACACGATAAACGCTCCGTCACTCGCACTCTGTCTCGCCGCTTGCATGCATTTTTACAATTTCAAAACAGGTCACGCGTCTTTCATGAAGCTTTTTTTAGGAGTAAACCACACTGGCATAAGACACAACACTCACAGCCTTCCAAGTAACCAACCAGAGGTGGCCTACGGGTGGGTGGGTCGATGACAACATGGGAACTTGTGTCAGACCTCATGACCAGGACACAGACTTTCATCACTATTTAAGTCAACAGACATTTGTTGACGAATTAGCTCAGGGGTGTCAACCATACGGCCCGCGGGCCGGATCCGGCCCGCCACGTCATTTTATGTGGCCCGCGAATCCCCCAGCAAAAAAAACAAAAAAAGACTTTTTTTTTTTTTTTTTTTTTTTTTTTTTACAAAAATTAAAAGTTAGATGTGAAAATAAAAATATCCCCATGGTTGAAATTATGAGATGGGACATTTGCGCCGCCGGTCTCGCCGGGGGCTATTTTGTGTTCATTCGCACTGGACGCGCCTGAAAGCCGTTCAACTGTCCGCCATTAACCATGGAAAAAAGAACCTCTATTTCTGCTAAGTAGGTGTTGAGGAAGTCACAGATATCCCGGGAAACTAAACTAAATATGTTCGGAGTAGTTACATTTACACCGTCTTACATTTACAACCGGCCCTTTGAGGGCGACCGTGATGCTGATGTGGCCCCAGAGTGAAAATGAGTTTGACACCCCTGAATTAGCTCATTCATTTTGCAGTTGGGTGTTTTAAAAAGCTATTTAAAGGAACAGCGTGTACAATTTAGGGGGATCTATTGGCAGAAATGGGTATTGTCTTTTTGTATAAATACCGTAAAATAAGAATCATTGTGTTTCTGTTAACTTTGAATAAGCCGCTTGTATCTAAATACAGAGCGGGTCCTCCATGTTTCTACAGTAGCCCAGAATGGACAAACCAATCACGCGTTTTATTTCCGCGTCAGCCACTGTAGTGCTCCTGCAGGCTTGGCACAGGGGAGACGGTTCAGTTGCAATCTGCAACCTCGCCGCTGGAGGGCGCCAAATCCTACACAGTGCACCTTTAAAGGTATCTCATTTGCATAATCTGCAACTTTCTCTGTTGTTTTGTACTTTCTTTCCATTGTTATGTACATTTAATAACTGTAAATGTCTGAATGTAAATAATATTGATGATCCTCGCCCTGACTTTCCATCCTCATGGGAAAGAGAGAAAACAGCAATGTTAATAAAAAAAACACATTGTGAGAATATAGGATCCCTATTTTTGACAAATAAATACAAAATTGTTTTATCAACACATAAATAAATGACTAAAAGGCCTGCAGCCTGTAAATTACCATTTTCACAATTTTTCGGGTTTATCTCTCTGTGAAATGATGATTGTGCGTTCATCAGCTGTAGAGAAACCTGCACCAATAAGTCTTGGTCCGTGGGGTCGCAGACAAATAAAAATGTGAAACTCGGCTCAACGGTTTCATCTTGCAACACTGAATGTACGAAGCAGTCAATAAAACTCAACACCCAGGACATCAAGTAAACACCACGAGGTGTGTGACTCAACATCAAAGCATCTCTCTGCCAATCAAACGTTAAGCTCTGAAGCTCAGCAGCACACTGGTCATACATTGTGGACTTTTTCCTTATGGAAACCACATGACCCTTTGTTTCAGTCGGCCTTTAAGCAGTCTGAGCTCGACTGAGCTTTACGTGCTTTATGGGCTCGACATTGTGACCGACTGGAGTTGAGCACAGACTTCTCTTTCAACAGGACAAAACTTCTGAATCACGAAAAGTATTCCTAAAGGAGGGATTCACGTTGACCCTGCAGCCATTGCACACACGTTGAGACAACTCATGTAGAATACATGTGATGTGCAATATTCAGATAATGGGAATTATTATGTCAGTTGTAGTAACTGTTGTTTGAGACTTAAGTGTCTGACCCTACTGAAGATACTTTGTTGTACCCAGCAAAGACAGCTTGTATTGGGCCTTTTTCTTCAGCCCCACCACACCTGGCAAGTTTGCTTGTAAAGTTGGACGACGTCGCAATCTATTTTCCTTTCAACCTTTTTTTTCCCACAGTACTCATCTACCTTATAAGTCAACCTCAGAGGAGGACTCATTTATTCCCTGTGTTGAATGTACTGCTGTGCGATATGGAGAAAAACTAATATTGCGATATTTCCCACCAAATGCCTCGATGTTGACACGATATTGTCGGGTTGACCACTGATGCTTTCACAAAATATTCACACAATCAGATTTTTTTTGATGAATAATTATAAGTAATGCAGATATATTGACCGGGTACAGACAAATAATTGGACAGCTAAAACAGTCTGGTAAGTTCAGAAGATTACACCAAACGACTGTAATGCAGCCGTTGAAACCAGGAAGACGCTATATTACGATATCCAACATCTAAGACGATATCTAGTCTCATATCACGATACTGATATGATATCAATATATTCCCCAGCTCTATTTAAATGTGTGCTCTTAGAGCGTGTCTGTCTTTTGATCAGGTATATCAGACATTTTCTTTCTTTGCCTGTTCAGCCATTCTGCATTACAGCTGCTCATACGAACTACTCAATTGTTGAAGTGTTTTCAACAACAGATACAACGCATGTCTTTCTGTACATCCTGGAGGACTTTTCCAAGGCAACTGTTGCCACACACCTGGTGTTTAGAATAGCAATGTGGTTATTGTTTTATTATTAAGAACGTGATAATTAATTCATCAACTTCTGTGCAGCAGACGCCGAGCTAATCTGCCTTTATTAGGAGAGACGGTCTCCTAACCGGTTTATGTTGGCTTGATTCACAGACACCCATGCACCATGATAAACACATGCACACGCATGCAGAGGAAGTACATGATCGAAAGTCTCTCTCTCTCTCACACACACACACACACACACACACAATAACGCTGGTCAAGTGAGAGGCCGAGGCAGCAGAGGAGGAACCTTCATCCTTCCTCCTCCCTTAAACATTTACTCTTTAGATCCGCGTTCCTCTCTGCTGCCTTGCATCAACTCTGCCTGACACTCGGCGCAGAAATCTGCCTGCTCTGCTCTTATATGGATATCGATGAGCACGGAGCCCGGCGCTGCTGATGAAAGACACTTAAGAAGTTCTGCAACTCTCAGACGGAGCAGGAGGGAGAGGGAGGCAGAGTGGGAGAGAGTGAAGGAGGAGGGAGAGGAAGACTTCATGCCAGAAATGGTTACTTGAGGATTTGGATGTCTTTTCTCCTTCTGTTGAAGTCATACTTCCTCCCCGTACAGCCTTCTGAACGTGTATAAAATGACTAAACCGCGTAGTACCCAACCATTGTTTGTATTATAAGATATGAAGCACTTTATTTGACTTATTGTTTTTGTGTTCCTTGTTATATTCTGAGATTGGATTGCCTCTGAACGGCTCTCAACATGGCGACGGCTGAGCCGGCGGCTCGTAGCTAACGGTGCTACGGCGCTAACGGTACGAACAACAGCAAACATGCTGACAGAGCTAACAGAGTTTACCTGAAGGGGGAGCCAGACAGTTAGTGCTACGCTTCTGCTGTCTGTGCAGAGCTAACCAGCGGTTCACGCACACATGCTAACACATGCTAACACATGCACTAAAGGCACTCTCGGCTCACCCGGCTGGTAACATTATAGTTCAGCTTAGTCCAATACTTAGTTTTACTGAATGGAGCCTGAACGCACCATAATGTAGCCAGATATGATGGTTAAACTGTGTAATTAACCTGCGGTTCACATGATCACCTGGTCATTTTTTTACATCCAAAATGCCGATTTAGGCACTTTTTTTGTCGGATATTAGACATTTTACAGCTATTCTTCTCAAGGCTTCCGGTGAGTGGCACTACTCTCTCATACACAAAACAAACCGGTGCACACGTGTGTTAGGAGGCTCGCGCGAGAGTATATTTCACCCGTTAATCCCAGACATCGTTACATGTAACCCAAAGCAGCAGTCACACTTTGAGACAGAGGCCAGCATGTTAGCAGGCCAGCGATAGACCCGTGGACAGCTCTCTGACATGCTAAGTGCTGACGGTAACCGCACACAGCGGGTTGCTGAGTACGAGCAGCAAGTCAACTGGAGCGTGAGACCACACTCAGCAGGTCACACACCTGTTGAACACAAACACAAAGTCGTGTTCTCTTTTTTAATGAGGGGGCAGGAGGATGATGAAAGGATGTGAAAGGAGATGTTGATTGAATTGAATCTTTTGCCTCTGCAGCATGCAAACACCAACAACAACAACATTTTTTAAAAAAAGGTGCACAAATCTGCACTTGCTTGCTAAAGGAAACCTGAAACTACTTTGTATAAAAGCTTTTTGTGCTGATGTCCAATAGCTGACCAACTAATAAGCTTATTAGTGCAAATAAAGAAACGCAGCAAAGCATATTTGCATTTGTTCATCTATATTCTAAACTATTTCAACAAACAAAAACAATCAAATGAATGCTTATAACTGGGTGTCAGATATGTCTTCTTTTATGTCGATGAACAGAATCCAGTGGCAGAGGGTCAAGCGTGGGACCGGCCAGTAAACCTGTCTGTTCATTGTGACGGGTGCAGCAGGTGCACCAAGCACCAAGCAACTGTCGGAGGGAGTTACATGCACTCACACACACACACACACACACACACACACGCACTATAAAAACAAAACTGTGGAGAAATGACGCCCGACCACTGTTGGAACAACGGGCCGGCCCAACACAAAGATCAGCTGCACACACATGCCACCATACAGCCGTAATCTGGAGGTTGGAATGCTAATTCCCGTGTGGTCACTTGAGACGGCGCGCAGCAACAAGAGGGAGGTTTGGTTGGGACACTACATTCAGTCCTCCGAGGGAGAAAATGTAAACCAAACACCGGTCACGCACACTGCTGAGCTTTGGCACCAAAGTTTGAACACACGACAGGGCGGCTTGGTAAAAATAATGAAGAGTGGTTATGAATGAGTTTCCCAATCTTTAGTGTAGGTACAACACTTTCACTAGCTTTGATTCTTTAGGGCATGATGCACTTTTTAAATGAAGTAATTCTGATATTGTCTTTGACTGTGACCCAAAGTGATCCTGTTTCAACAGCTGATGGTTGACACAATTCACCTGCTGATACCTACTATGCCAGAATTAATGAATACAAATGAACAAATGGCTGGTTAACAATCAAAGACACAAAGTTATTTAGTAATTATCAGCCATTTCTTTTTCAAGTGTACCAAATCAGGTGTGAGGCAGCATCTGTGCATTCAAACATCCTGTTATAGTTCAGTAAATGTTTCATTATCTTATTAGATACCGGAATATTATTGCAATTATTTTCTACATTTAAGTCATGAGGAAGCTATTGTAGCTCAAAGGTAAATTAAGTAGCCTAACGTAACAGCTAAACGTCCTTTAATCTACTTAGAGTCTGCAGTTTACATAACTCAACACAAAGATGAATGATGGTTGTCAGATTCATTATAGAATAACTGTCATGCTTACTTGCTGAACTCATATATATCTTGCTATATATACCATAGCATGCATGGGATTAAAATAAGAAAGACAAAACCATACTCACAATGTTTTAGCTTCAATGATAGTCCATTTATCCCGTCAGCAGAATTCTGAGATTCAAAACCACCGAACAACGAGTCTCACACGTGCCTTATTCAGAGTGAAGCAGATGCTGAGGAGGCAGGACGCAGGAGGCAGGAGGCAGGAGGCGCAGGTGTGAGCAGGTAAACCCAAAGTCATCCACCACGAAGCAGTTCCGACTTCAGCAGCCGACAAATATAGCCTGGTGCTTTCCCCACTAGCTCTGCTGCACGGGGCCAAATAAATCAGTCCAGGAACAGCCGAGCAATGAAGAAAGAGAAGAAGGGAGAGAGAGCGAGAGAGAGGGAGGGAGTGGGGTATGCAGGAGAGGGGTGACGGAGAGGGAAAGGGATGAAGCTGAGTAAAAATAAAAAAATAAAATGAGCAATGAGTGATTCTTCAAACTGTTCCAAAAGTCAAAACTGGGTTTTTTTAAATGTCCATTCATGCAAACCAGGTGTGGGACACTGGTCTGATAGATGACACTGACGAGTGAGAGGCGACACAACATTGCCTCCGAGGGGTTTGTGGAGTGCGGGCCAAAATCGGCGCGGTAACCTCATCCCACAGCAACCATGTATGGGCTGAAGAGAGCGGCCTCGATCGACGGGCATCTGCCATAAATAGCCAGGAAGCAGTGCGGGGGGATCCAATCAGCTGTTAAGCTCCAATCCAGCAGCACAGTGCGTGATCCGTGCTCCTCAGGGGCTCCTGGACCACAACATCGGGGTCTCTGCAGCACGGAGCTGCAACACACTTTTATGTTTTTGCTTTGAGCAATGCTTGGTTCATCAACACATTATCAGTACACAGTGTGTGTAATATTTAAGATTGCGTCCTTGCCAAAGTACTAAAGGACAGCTGTTGAGGTGCACCAAGAGGATCTCTCCTCTGCTGATGTAAATATTTATCAAAAGTTAAGCAACTATTGTTCACCTCCAAAAATAGAAATGTGAGCAAAGCAAACAAACAATTTATTTTCCCATTTATTTCACAATATGTCTTCAATTTAAAAAACAAAGAGAATAATTTGAAAATCCTTGCTGAAATAACATTGGCATTTTATTTTTGAGAAAATTGGCAGCATGTTGGAACAATTATTTTACCAATTAGTTTGCAATGGTATAATTGTAAATCGACTGTAGACAGTGTGGAAAATAGGCTGCTTATATGTGACAATGCATTTCACATGGGCACTAACAAGTACAAGATGTATTCAAAAGGACTAGAAACTGTAAATCTGCCTGCACATCTTCTGGTAGACAAGAATCAGGGTTTTGGGGTGTTTTTGGTATTTGTATTTTTATAGTTTAGCTCCATCTTGTGGACATAATAAGTACATAGCTACATGCAATCCTTTGCGGCTTTCTACAGGTGTTTACACCAAACACATGTAAGTGTAAGAAGTACTCTCCTCCTTTCAGTTCATTCTTCTTCTCGTGTTCTGGGGTGTGGTTGTAGAGAGATTGCAGTATGTGTGCAAGAAGGACAACTGTCACTGGGCCCTTAATGGAGTTACGTATTCCCCAAGCAACAGAGGCAAGCATGCTTGACAGCAGGACAAAGTGTAAAGTAATGACAGACATGTGGTTTACTTACATTGGTATGACTCAGAGATGGAGACAGCTGTGATGGGGGGACAGCTGGAGATGAATGGCAGTGAGGTCTGAAGAACAGTGGCAGTTGGAACAGGCTCATTCTGAAGACACCAAAGAAGGTGTGAGAAGATACAATAAGATAATCCTTTGTTAGGAAAGTGAACATGTAATGGTTCATGCTATTCTGGGGTTTTATCTGAGGAGCGTGGTCAGCAACAGTTACCAAAACTGAAAAGTCTAGCTAACGTGGCTAACGTTACTACTTTAGCCTGCTTCCTATGGGAAATCGGAAGCTTCAGGTTCTGAGAAAACCCGGTTTTGATTTGTGAACATTTGCATTTGCAAGAGAATAACATACCACAAGTAAATATTTTGTGTAAAATGACTGGGAACACATCTAGAAGTTGCTGTCCTCCTGTTTGAGGCTAACGTTAAGCTTACAACGTTAGCTACAGCTAATTAGCTAATTAGCTCACCTTAGGTGTACTTTAGCAGTAATCATTCATAGTTTCAAAAATGTGTAACTATGCTGGATGAAAGCCTCTTTAACATCTGCATTAGTTATTTGGGGCTGATACAGTGATTCTGTAAACAGATGTATTAAATTATTATTATTAGTATTGTATATTATGTTATATGGCTACATAACTAATCATTCTCCATCCCCAAATGGGTTGCTTAACGTAAACATATATATGTTTATTGGAGAGAGGAAGTTCTGTATTTTTTCAAAATGTTTTACAAAGAACAACAAAAGTATTTCCTCCAGTAACCTGATAGAGAGCATGAAACAAATCCTGTAAATGTCCCCTAGGCAATTGATCACAAACACAAATTTCATGCAAAGAGTTTATTTATGAATCAGACTGCAGTATCATACAACAGTAGCACAATCATATGACTATGGATTATGCTCATATTTATAGATACAAAGATAAAGGCATGTCTTAAAGGAAATAAAATGAATGAGTTTTTTTTATTTACTCTAAAAATAGCTTTTAAATACTTGGCATAGTTTTGTAAATTAAATTCTAAAACATAACGTTTGCCCACTGGTTTTACTATTGGAGTACCAAATGCAAATATACTTTATGAAAAACATTTTTTTCCTCCTCTCTCTTGCATTTCATGCAAGGGAGAAAAAAAGATGTCAGTGAGTACAAAAAAGCACTTAAATCTCATATGAAAATAGAAAATATTACAAGTGTGCATAATTACTTCATGTTGCACATAACCTGCAGTACAAAAAGGTCAAATGACACTATGTTCAAGTGTACCTGACATGCCAATTATTGGGGGGGGGCGTATGTACTGAAATAGCTATTTAAATGTCATCGGGGGCAGTTTACACACGAGACCAAGGCTAAGCCTTTCAGTCCGCAAAATGAATTGAAAATGACACGTGTCAGTAAGTGTGGGCGTGCCAGCTTGTCCTCCCTGTGATGCTGACTGTGTATTTGTCTTGAAACACTGAATCTCATCCTGCACTTTTTTTTAAAATTATGCTTTTCGTATTATTTGAAGTTCACAGTTTTGATTCAATGTTCCCTACAGATAAACGGCATGAAGAGCAGAAACTATCCACAATGCTACTGTACCCCTCCAGCCAGAGGGATGGCAGAACAGTGAGTTGTTTGTAAAAACCTAAGGTATGAAACAGTGCTTAGTAGGTTAATATTTGGCATTGCCTGGAGTATAACGTAATGCACACATAATAAGGCGACATGATTATTCCAAATTTACAAGAAATGTTTGAAATACAAGACAAAGTTCTGAGTTGATAAAATGCTACAACTGTAAAATGCTACATAACAATTAAGTGATACTTGTGATTAAACAGTGATGGTTTACTACAAATCTGTTGATACATTAAACCAATGCAGCGCTGCTGTTGTGGGAAAAACCACGTAACTGCACATGTTTTTATCCACAAGATCATTTTTTTATATCATTAAGTAAGTTTTAAGTGATGATTTAAAATGTATTAAAAACCCTTGTATTTAAAAAGAAGTCTGTTTTAGTACTTTTCTTTGCAAATTCGTGGTTTTTAGCCAAAAATAGCATACTGCATTGTATCCTTTAGTGCAATAAGTGTTAGGGACGGCAGAACAGTTTACACAAAATGAACACACTGTGGAATGAAAGAAACAAAGAAAGAAAGGAGGAGGGGGGGAAAGAAAAGGAGGAAAGGGAGGGTGAAAGGAAGGAAAAGAAAAGAATTTCCCAATTTTATTTCTAACAATGTTTCGAGGAACCAACAACAGAACAATACATGATTTGAATTGGAAGACATACAAAGACAAAAATATGACACAGGTCATGTCTGACCACCAACGTATAGAAATACAGCTGAGATGGATCGACGTATCAAATATCACGAGGACTGTCCAACATTGACTCTGTTAGCGTATGAAAAAGCACTATCAAATAGGAAATCATGGCACAATCATAAAGTTTCCACCACATCAACACTGGCGATGATGAACCCCATCGCTCACTGAAACCGAACCGTGTGATCAAGGCACACCACAGGGCCATCCCTTCTGATGTCGCTCTGTTCGATTTTAAAGCACTAGAAAATTATGTATACTCTTCTATACAGACATGTGATACTCTCAGCTCGATAGAAGTGTGGAGAAATAAAATTTCATGGTTAAATACAAAATATCTCTTAAAATATTTAAAATATACTTTATTTTGTACATTATGCAAACTGATTAACAATTCGATGATAACAAAAATAATTTTTCATGAAATGACGTCTTTTTTGCGATACAGATGTATGAACATAGATATATCTCATGAAGTAAAGCACCCACCCCGTTAAGCGCCCGTATACCCTGACACGATTCCATATCCCTGTAATATGATTTGAATGACACGTTCACATTAAAACTCCTGACAATGGTTCCTACAGGTAGCTCCACTACACCACTGAGCTGTTTGTACAACAATATTGCTCTACCTATCTTTTTTTTTTGTTCTTTTTGTTTTTGTTCTTTATCCCTATATCCATCTTTTTAAGTTTGCCAAATTCGCCAACCACCACTTGAACTCAATCCGTGCCTTTATTGCTTCCTGAAATTACCTGGAAATGGGAGCTATACATCGGATTGATCAGAGGACTAACACACATCTGGTTAAAGAAGGCAGCTCTCCCTTTTCCAGCGTAGAACCAATGTGACGTATAATAGGTCACCGGTCTATCATGTCATGTGGTGTAGAGTCACTCTTCATTGAAGAGCTCTATGGGTTATGGTTGCAGTGTGTACAAAAGCAATGAAAAAGGGCACAATGTCGTTCAAATTTAAAAAGAAAAGAAAGGCTGATTGATCTCATCTGAAAATCAAAACAGTTCTTGAGCCAGAGACAGTGATGTCCAGTTCTAAAACAGGTGTCGCCTCACCACGACACAATCAGATACGCAGTTTATTTTGGTGTAGTTTAAATGCAACAGAACAGGTTTGTGACAATAACCCTTCTAAGTCTACGTTAGGCTAAACATAAACGCTTACATTCGTATCCTTAACAGCTCGCCCGTAAACAAACTGATTCGTTCAGTATGCGAAAAATGCCTCGACTGTATTCACTATGGACATTTTAGAAGTTCTAGTATGCACGACAGAATTGCATAATGTCTGCCAATGAGAAAAGCATAGGGAGGGTAGAATAGAAAGGACAAGCCGCTACAAGAAGACTAACTAGTAAAAACCCTATAAGAGGATGGGCTTCGGGATGGAGGACGGATGGGGTTGTGGGAAGTCAGTTTGGGAAGGCTGGGGAGGGATTCGAAGTGGAAGTTGCCCCACAAGTTAAAGGGGCACCTCCCTTTGGCAGTGGAACAGCACTCTTAGTAGTCAACGCAGCGCCGAGGGTGAGGGTGTACACAATGCTCTTGTCGGACAAGAAGGCCATTTCAGTGTCAAGATGAGATGAAGGCATTCTAGTAGGCAGCCAGGTCACAGTGTTGGAGCTAAAAACCTCAGATGGAGATGATGGACGCAGTCTTTCTACACCGTCTCCACTCGGCTGGGATCATGGGGTTCTGAAATGTAAAGGAGAAAAATATTCATTCACAAAAAATGTATTGTTGTATTATATCATTCAACAAAAGGATCTAAACCAAAGAAGGGTAGTAAGGTACAAAGTGTTCAGGTGTGCTTTGCATGTATTCTGTATCGTGATGTCAAAGTCAGTGATATGTTTCATGGATTTGAGTTCACCGAGGAGGGTTGAAGACTTGCACTATCTTTGGGCACCGACACCATCTTGTGGAGATTTCTTTAACAGCAAGGCCCATTGACAGTCTCCTCAATTTTGATAAATTGCAACCGTATAAGCTAAAAATGTATTTTTGCGCAGACTTACATGAGACTGCAACCGTTCTTCCAAATTGGTGTTTTTACGATTGGTGATAAATAATGCCCATAAAGTATGACAAGAATACTAAATATATAATGTTTCCCTCATGAATATTAACACAATTTGATGTCTCCTAAAAACACATTTCCTATCAATACCTCGAAACATAGTTAGTTTTATCGACACATTTCTCAGCATTTAAATGAAACATTCACTCATGGTTTAGTCTGCAGTCATCCTGAAGCATGCATATATATCTGTGGATGGGGACAGTGAAATCATATGATGCATTGAACTATTTTAAATAATTGCATTGGTATTTTCCTTTTCTCATTTGGTTTAATAGTCTACTGGACCAAGAACCACAATGGAAATAAATGTTTCTTTCTTTCTTCAGGTTACCCTTAACCATTTCTAAATGTGGGTACATTTGTAAAGCTGCACAGATAGTCCTCTGAATTTGTCTAATTCATTTATCAAGTCTAATGTTCTTATCTCACCTGAGAGAGACTCCTCCTCATCTTGCAACACTGTCTCCTCAGAGACCTGCTTTGAATGGGTGACCTCTTGATCTTGATCGTTCTCCTTGTCTCCCTGAGGAGCAGGGTGGGGCTCCTCCTCGTGTTCGTCCTTGCCCTCCCCCTCTGCCTCCCCCTCCCCAGAGTCAGTGCTCCTGATGCTGAGGCGCCTCACGCGATACATAACGTCCACCTCCCTCATGCGGGCCAGGTGCTCGACTGCCACGCGGCCCGGAGAAACAGCCAGCTTGGTCTGCAACAAGGCTTCCATTCGCTGGGCGGGGCCCTTGCTCCTCCTCTCCCCCTCTAAGCTAAGCGACAGCCTGCGGTCCAGGTTTGGGGGAACCGAGAGTGGCAGTCTATCTGGCGGAAACTCCGGTAACCCTGGGTGGTCTCGCCCCAGATGAGTCCGTAGACCGAGTCTATGCTCTGGAGTAGCAAATGGCTTCTTTTCTTGCTCTTGCTTGGCATCAGGCAGTGTACTGTCTTGTCCCTCACACTCACTTTTCACTTCAGCTGTCTGTTTGTCTGCAATGCCCGCAGGTGTTTCTCCTGTAATGGCTTCCTTCTCTCCTAATTCTGCTTCCTTAGTTGCTGTTTCACTAGCACTCTGTTCCCCTGTGACTTGGGGGTCTGCTGGCGCATCGGTTGCTAATATTGTGGATGCGCTGTCCTCCGTAGCTCCATTTGCAGGGATGCGCTCAGCAGGATGAACTGCGCACGAATCGTCTTCTGCCTGAGCATCGTCTGTTTTGTCACCCGCTCCCACGTTTTCCTCTGTCATTGAATGCTGCTCCCTTGTTTCGGCACACAGGTCGGACCCCGACTGATTCAAACTTGAGTCATTTGGCTCCTCTGCTTTTGTATCTCCTGCTGGACTTTCTAAAGCAGCGCGTCGCGGCGGACTGCCGTTCTGA
The DNA here is from genome assembly GCA_028022725.1 of Lycodopsis pacificus. NCBI lineage: Eukaryota > Metazoa > Chordata > Actinopteri > Perciformes > Zoarcidae > Lycodopsis > Lycodopsis pacificus. The sequence goes on along the minus strand of CM051700.1, from coordinate 22,896,269 downwards.
TTGGTCGAGCTGTCCGAGCTGTTCTCCTCGTGAAGCGGAGGCAATGGGCCCTGTCTCATCTGATTCTCGAGCTCTCTTTTACAAATAGGGCACTCCTCCTCTGACTCAGCACTGAGATCTTGAAGAGTATCTGCATCATTGGGTTTAGAGCTGCCTGCGGACGCTTTATTGACATCCGCCGGGTCTCTAGGGTGACGCAAAGTCTGGCATATGTCCTCATAATCAGGAGGACTAGTGAGCGTAGAGGCGTCCTGCATTGGCTGTCTATCTGCCCACGGCACCTCAGCTGCTGCGGTGCGCGTTGTTGGACTGAAGTCACAAAGTGGTGTCTCGATAGGCTCATCCGGCAGGTCTAGTTTCACTGTCCTGCCATCGTTGCTCCGTCTGCGCGAAAGATGTGTAATAACCCTGTATTCTCTGAAACCTGTCTCCCGAGGTGGGACGGGGAGCTCCTCCCTAAGCTGCTTGCTGAAGGTTACTGACTTTGTTGCAGGCCTGGAGAAGGCGCTCTTGACTTCCCTGTATTCTGGGTCAACAGACCAGCTGACTGCACTGCGCCTAAGGCTGCTGGGTTTGTTGAGAGGTTCTGATGTCAATCGGATTTTGATACGCTCAGGGATTTGAACAGAACCATTTGAGACTTTATTGCTGGCAGTGCCTAGCTCCAAGATGTCTTTGTAGGCCTCGTTAAGGTCCTCTATGCACTTGTCAACACTGGGCTGTTTGCTGCTCTGCTGCTGCTGTTGATCCTGGACTTCTTTTTGGATGACCTCCAGCTCTTTCACAGCATCCCATGGACGCTGGCTGGCCGGTTTCAGCAGTAACTGCTCAAATGGCTCCTGCCCACTATTTGCTGCTGGTTTGGTCTCCTCCACATTTCCTGAGGGTGGTACTGCTGGCTGCTGAGCTGTGCTCTTGTTCAGCTGGTTGGAGAAGGTGGCGGTCAGAGAGAAAGCGCTGTTGCTTGACAGTTTCAGGCTCTTCACTCCCTTTATAGGGAAGCTGAAGGCAGTGCCCACTACACCGCTGCTATCAGGAGGGACTTCAGTGCCAGGAGGGACAGGTTCTTGTTGTGCTTCCTTGTTTTCAGAGTCAGGTTTTTGGGCCTCTGGGCTAGTTTGTGTCTCCTGGTCTCGATACTGGTTTGCAGGCCAGGTACCCGACAGTTTCATCTCCTTGTAATGGTTTATCTTAGGGGGTCTACAGGGTACTCTTTTAAACATTTTGCTGCTCGCTCGACTGCTTGTTTTGCTGCTCGCTATGCTACCAGTAAGTGCTTGCAGCTCAGCTTCAGCTGAAGATGTGCTTTGGAGACTTTGGTTTGTTAAATGGCCAGTTTTGTTGTCACTGGGACTGTCCGCTGGGTCTGGAGACTTCTCATTGTTGTTATTCTGATCACGGATTGTTCCAGCAAGCTGCGGAGTAACAGGTACAGACACTAAACAAAAAATGGTCTCGCTAAGTCTCTTTTTTAGATTCTTGGACTTGTCTTTCTCTGGGGGTTCAGGTTGTTCCACCTTTTTTACTTCAGTTACAGTTTCAGAGACACCCTGGTCGGCCGGCTTGCATGGGGGAGGTGGTGGTTTACCCAGAATAGATGAAGGAAAAAACTGACTACGGCTTTGTTCAGGCCCTACACTTTCACTTTTTTTGTTTAATCCCCTGTTGCACCATCGATTACTGCTGTCGTTGTCAGTGAGAGCTGTTTTGCGGGTGTCGGTATTGAGAGCTGGCCCCTGTTGGGGAGGAAAGGCACTATCATGTGTAGATTGTCCTAAAATCTTAGCGGGCAGAATCTCTTTGTTGATGGTACGGATCTTGTCTGAGTCAGTGAGAGAATTTCCGCTCGGCCCTCCTGAGATTTGCTTCACTCTTGGGTCTTCGGTGGGTAGTTGACGGGCATAACCTGGTTGTTCGTCATGTCCAGAATGTACCAGTTTTCGATAGGACGCAGCACGTTCTCCATAATGTTCCAGCCATGAACCCGCCTGTCTGTAAAACCACCTTCCAGGATCTGAGTGGGGCATCTGCAGAGATTCCGCCCTCCATCTTAAGTTTGCCATTTCATTGCGGTTCATTGAAACTGCTCTTGGGGGTGGGCCTCTTCTATAAGATGGGGGTGGGATGTAGCCTGGGGGCTCCATTCCAGTGAGGGAGTGTTGTGCGAAATAGTCTTGTCTCAGCTCCCCACCCCTCGGATAGTAGATAGGCCTTTCTTTTTGTTTGGCACCCTGCTCTATAGCAAGCATTTCTGCGCTACCCCTAGTCTGCTGGTGAGTCTCATACGATGGAGGCTTTAAAGGCCTGCTGAACCTGGGCTTTGGTAAAAGTGCAACATGGCTGCTTGGCCCTGCATTCCTACCCCACCGGTCCCTGACAACAGCACCACTATAGATATACCTACTATAGGGTCCAGAGAAGACAGTGCTGCTGATTCTCTGTTGTCTATCGGGTAGGCTCGGCCTGGAGGGAATGAGCTCTCTGCTGGCAATTCCATCAGGTGACAAAACTCTGGGGAGAGACTGAGACTTTGCTTTAGTTCTTGGGTGAAAAAAACCCTCAGGTGTCCTCAGGCGGTACTGGTCCTGAGCCCACCTGTCGCCGTCCCCATCCGACAGCTGCCTTCCCAGGCCCACAGCAGGCCTCCACTCCTCTGTACCGAGGCTCTGGCACTTCCTCTCCCCAGTCACCCTTAGCTGACCGGGGGCTGCATCCAGGTCCCGTAGCCAGGAAATGTCCTCCCATAGCTGCTGCGCTTGCCTCTCTGCTCTGTGTTCCTCTGCTGCAATCAGGGCCTGTGGCCTCCATGCGCCAGCAGAGGCCCTCAGCTCCCTGCCATCAGCATAGTCCAGGAGGATGCTAAAGTCCTGACCTCGCCTCCGCCAGTAGGAAACATCCCTCTCGTCGTGGCTCAGCGGCTCTGAGTAAGTCAAACTGGGAACGTCGTAGAACCTGCAAAGACAGAAAAGTTCAGTGTGAATAAGATGTTCAAAGAATGAGAGTGAGGTGCGCTCTGAATCTAGGTTGACACTTGCAAAACAGTTGCAAGATGAATGACATTTGACTCACAGTCATTAGGTACAAACACAGAATAGTGTCTGAAAGGCAATATTCTTTTCATGATTGACAGTGTTCTGGTTTTCCATTGTTTAAAAAAAAACAATAAAAAGACAGTATTGAAACATTGATACTTAAAGTGTTTTTAATAGGAAGACTTTCCCAAAACAAATCAAAATGTATATTTTATATTATATCAGAATCAGAATCAGAATCAGCTTAATTGGCCATGTGTGCTTACGCATACATGGAATTTGTCTCCGGTTTCCACTCCGCTCTCAATGTACAAACACAAATTTACAATAAACAAGAAAAATATATGTATAAAGAATCAAAAAGGGCAGCAAAAAAAGTAGAACGGATGTAGGTATAAACATTTAGCTATAATACAAGTATAAATATATATCCAAGAGAAGAAAAGGTGTGTATATATATATATACATGTGAACATCAACCTATATGAATATTATATCACTTTCTATGATGATATACACAAATAAAAACACCCTTTTTTAGATTTGATAATTGTGTCTATGCCAGTCTCAAGCATGTAGTTTGGCTTTGGCAGTATTGGCTCTCCAATGCAACTTAATCAAGGAGAGCCAGCACATATGAGACAGAAGTGCTTCAGTCAGCGGCTCCCAAGTCCCTTGAAGAAACCATGAAATTGTGATGCTACTGCAATATGATCTGCATATTAAATTGTGCTGACCTTATCTTGTAAGCTGGTCACCTGGACAGCAACTTTGGCTCTGAGAGAAAGTTTGAGCAAAAACATCCCATAACCTGCACTGACACGACAGCAAAAAGGACCTTTTTCCCTCTGAGTAACTGATCCTATGACTCAATTAGCAAGGATCTCCGCCTGGAGATCATTTTAGTTATGGTTCCAAATGTACCTCTTAGGTGCAGGATATGGCTGTAATGAATATTTCATTGCCAACACAATTATCTTAGAAATAGCATATTTAATTATAACAGATTGAGTCAAAAAAAACAGAGCCTTACATCTTTGTGTTCAAAAGGGGGTCATTTTGTTATATTGTTATTTTGATTTTGGAATTTTCCCAAGCAGTTGTGGTCATTTTCTTGGTGCTGAACGAAGCAGAAGAAACACTTTGATATCCATGAATAGGTCATCCGTCACATGCAACCATGTTTTAACACCACCCTGATGCCAGTCAGTTATGATGGAACGAGGGAGTGCGGGTTCGAAATTCAAACGTAACCATCGGGTCTTTCAAATAATATTAATAAATCAATAATTGTATTTTCTCAGGCTAGTTATTACTTATGATACAACCACATAATGTGGTAATGATTTGCAGTGAACAGTTCCATAATCCAACCATAATATATATCATGAATACATATTACAATATAAGTTTGAAAAATATCAAGTCTCATAAAAAATAAGAGAACTCAAAATGAATTCCAATAACCCTTCTTTAAGAGTGTCATATCTGCGCTGCTCCGAATCGCTGCGTTAGTCACCGTACTCGTTCATTTGAGCAGCAAAGTCAATGGATCATCCTCAGCAGCATATGCTACTGTATGGCTGAGGGGAGCCGCGCTGTGCACACTTGCCCAGCAACATGCTTACATCACAGAGCACGTGCTGGGCGGGATTCAGTGTGCCAGTGTTTATAGTGGAGTGATTACGCGCCTGTCTTGAGGCATGTTCAGCCCTCCTCAGTTTGCTCACTGTGTCTAGTGCTGCTGTTTACATCTGCCCGTCTGGAGGCTGCGGAGACGACACCAGTGCTTGGGTGCCTTCCGCAGAGACGCCAGCCACCCCCCTTCCGTGCGGGCATGTGAACACCTCAAACGGATGCAAAGGCACCTTTCATAATTCCTCATATGCCGGCATAAGATATGTCAGTGGTGCTGCTGCAGCCAGAGTGTTCTGCAGCTTCTGGAAGGAGGGGAAAGGGAAGAGGAGGAAGGAAAAAAGAAAAAAAACCTGCGCAGTGCAGACTCAGTTTGCATGCAATACCAAAGGGCCCCAGTGAGAAAGAGGGAGGGGGGGGGGGGGGGGGGGGTAAGGGGAAAAGAAAGGAAGGTAAAGGGTGTGGGGGATCGCAAAAGAGAGGGGGAAAAAAAAAAACCACTCACCCACTATCTGTGGCGAGAGAATCACCCAAGGGCTGAGCGTCACCTAGGATACCAATGCCGAGCTCTTTTCTCCTGAGGATCCTTTCCCCGCTCTCGTTGTCTGTGGCGGGGTAGCCCTTCACCAGTGCCTGCCTGCTGCCATAGATGCCCGTGATAGATGCCCCCCGGTCCGCCTCGTACCCGTTCAGTGTCCCCCGGCCAGCCCTGTTGTCCACGAGTTCGCGCTGGCAATCAGCAGGGCGCTTGTCATAAGGCGTGGCAGACGGAGGGCCGCTCTTGGGCAATTTGTATCCGTGCGAAATGAGGAGGTCCTCCACACTGTACATGGTGGCAGCGGCTCTCTCGCTTCTGGGCGGGAGGGCAAAGGTGGGTGTGTTGCCGCCTTATGCGCAGTGCTGCTGGTGGAGGCTGGAGCACGGTTGCTCAGCAGAGGCCATCACTAAGGGAAGGGACAGGGGAAGGGAAGAGGTAACACGTGAACAGATTATCTCTGCATGCACTTCCAATCGCAGATGTCTGAAAATACAGACGTGTGTGTTACATCTCCAGATGTGTGCAGGCGTTTTACAGCATGGGCTATGTTGAAAGCTGAGAGAATGTTTTCCTAAATTAAACATGAACACGTGCTAAACATGGTACAGTTATTTGTGCAGACATCACTGTGTCTCCAGGGTTGACTCGGGAATGTACAGCTTCAGTGTTAAAGGTGCACACTGCAGAATTTAAGAGCCCATCTTTTTTAATGCAGTTTACTATCCTGAGCATGGATTCTCTCCCAAATCTAGCCACGCCCTTCTTTCCTCCCAAAGACATTTTTATCATCTTTCCAAACTGTCCAAAACGATTGTGTCGCCTCACAGAGGAACGGCTATATTGAAAGTTGCTCCCATCTTTTAAACCTCTCTCTAAATATAGGCCCTCTACCCTTTGTCTCCGATAAAGTAGTCAAAAATGTGATTTGCCCTTAATAGAAACAGGTTCTCAGTGTAACATTAGTCATCAGTAATTACAACCAGTTATTGTTCTCCAGACACTCATCAGCCTGTGAACGGTGCTGCGCTTCCGCCAATAGTCAAAAAACGTCACAAAAACTACGAAGAAATTCTCCAACATTAAGAAAAGAGAAGAGTCTGAGTCTGTGTCTCCTCCAGTATATTTTGCATGATATATTTGCCCCCCTGGTAACGTTATACAGCTGCAACCCTTCTGCATCGCCACAGACATGGGGAAATTAAATTACTGCAAATAATATATAATATAATAATAATATATATTGCCCCTTGTCTCTGTGCGGTGTCGCTATGCACGGTGTAAGCTCGTAATGGCCTCAGAAAAAAACATATTACATTTATTACATGTAATTAAAGTGATTCAGCTGCTGGGTCATAAAAGTCTAACTTGCAGTGTTGGCAAAAAATCTAAAATGAAGCGAGAACTGGAAAGAAAGTAAAGTTTAAGTTTAAATTTAAAAAATTTAAAACACACAACATGAATCTTAATTAGTTTGTTATTTCACGTCATATTGTGAGTCGATTCTTACTTCTAGAAATGTGTATTTTCACGATTTAATTCATCTTAATGGTAATTTATCATCTCTGTACAAGTACATTCTTGCAGGTGCATCATATCTTATTTATCTATTTATTTATCTCATCTGTGACTTTGTAAGTCAAACCTTTACAGGCCACCACACCAGGCGTGGACGTACAGGAAATAAATGTAAATCTGTTTTCAGCACTTCTCTCAGACTGTAGTCCCTGAGTCCAATTCTCAACACTGTATTGTAAATATAACTCCAGCTGCAAGTTATCATCGCTGATTAATCTGACGATTGCTGATAGTTTGCTGATTATTTGATCGGCCAGTGAAGTGTGTGAAGACAGTGAAAAATGTCCGTCACATTTCCCAAAGCCGACAGAAAATGTCATCAAATTGCTCGTTTTCTTCAACCAACTATCCAGAACCGACAGATATTCAGTCAACAATCCCAAATGACACAGAAAAGCAGAAAGGAAACATTTTAGCTTGAAAAAGTTCTAAAACGATTAATGTAACGTCAGTATTGTTAAATAAATGTTCTATCGATCAACTTATTTCAGCTCTAAATATCATGCAACAAGTCGTTCAAACAAAAGAAGAATTGTTTTATGACTCAAGTTGAAGTTCCTCAGTTCTTCTGCTGTTTGTGTGTTCTCGTGCGTGTGTGTGTGTGTGTGTGTGTGTGTGTGTGTGTGTGTGTGTGTGAATGCAGACGCAGCCTTCCCTGTCTGATATATTAATTTGTGGCTATAACAGGCCGTCCTGCCTCGAGATGACAGCGGATGGTTTATGAAACACTAACACGGTGATCAAAGGCTTTGCAAACATTAGCATTTTGGCGAATAATGTTTGGACTTGAATAGTGACTCGCTGTTCATTTTCCATTCTGAAGGGGTCCCTTAAAGGACGCTGTCGAATCAAAGACGTGAGTGTTAAAGTACAACTTACAAACCACTCACTTCAAGTTAGGGCGATGCTTTGCCAAAATTGTTCCCCGCAAATACCTTTATTTATTTATTTTACTGGAACTACAATACTCCATCTGTTATCTCCCAATTACAGATTGTAGTGTAAACCGGGGCTGGGGGTCATGTGACAGACCTAATTAATATCTCAAAGACATCACAGAATGAGAACGTGTTGCAGTACTACAGTAAGCTTCTCTGAAGCTTTACCAGGGCAGAGTACCTGTTGTCGCAGTAAGTTGTGTTCTCCTCTGTGTCTGAACAAAACGCACTGGTTTCATCTTGTCTGTTTACGAGGAGCAACAAGTGTGATCTCAATAACACGCGTGTATTTAAACAAGGTTATAAAATACTTCTGTCCCTGTACATGTGTTCGGCTTCAAAAGCAAGAATTGTCTGTTCTTTTCTATGCAATTCATAATTAATACCTGATGATAGGAATGTATTGAGATGATATTCACTTTGAAAATGTTTATCATGAAAACCAAAAGTTTATTTTGTTCGTTTTTTAGAAAAAGATACCACATTTAAAAAGGCATTGTAACAGAATCCTCCCAACATAAGGTATTAAATTAAACTTACAACGTAACAATAGTTTAACACTGGACTAGGGCTTAACTTCATAATCAATGTATTGACCAGTTATTGTCACGATGACTGATTCATCGTTTACTAAAACAAACGTAATAAAACAGCTCAAAGTGATATCCTACTTGTTTTGTTGCCTCATTCCAAATCAGAGGTATATTTTATTTAATATCACACACAACAAAGACGCAGACAAACAGACGTATATGAGAAGGAACCAACAAATATTCTGCATTTTTGCATTAAAAATGAATCGATAATCAAAACAGCAGCTGATTCATGTTCTTTTCTAATTGTTGCAGCTCACATACGAACTGTTTTATAAGACGTTGAAGCTAAAGGTGAACCGAGAAACACGTCCGCTCCGTTTACATCGGTGATGCAAAAATATTATATTAAGGATCACTTCGTTTAAATGACTTAAAATTCCCTCCTCTTCTCTTGACCTAACATTTCCCACTCCATAACTTTATCCACTCTGCGGTTCAGAGTTGCCTGTGGCCTGGGAGCTGATTTCTGTGTGACTCACTAACACGTCACATGTGGCCTGGAGGTAATTAATACTACCCAGATGTACAAAGGCTCAGCAGAACACCTCCATCCAAGACCACACTGGGTGAAACCCACACTCTCAAGGACAGCACAGCGTGAAAATGGAATTTAAAAATGCCGACGTAACTTCACGGACTACAGCCGAAGCAGACCCGAACACAACGTGGAAAATCAGCAGCATGTTGAAATCAGGGCGTCTGATGTACAAGTCCTCCAACTATTCCTGTCTCTGAGTGGAGTGAACAGGCAGCGGAAATCAACTCGAGGGCTTCTTCAATTAACCAAATCCAAGATCAGTCCAGTGAAGACAAAAGTATAGCTTCCTTTTTAAACGCAGTTTTATCAGAGAGAACCACACACACACACGCACACACACACACACTCACACGCACACACACACACACACACACACACACTCACACACACACACACACACACACACACACACACACACAGTGGCCCTCTTTGACAAGGTCACCGCTTCAAATGATTGCAGTGGAAATACAGCACATGAGCCCCCTTTTTTCTTTCTTTTTTTTGCATAGCAACAACAAAAGTAGCATTAATAATTACAACACAGACAGATTTTCACATGCACGTCATTGAGGCGCTGGGGGATGTGATGGTTTAGTGCGTGTGAGGAGAGAACTAACAGTAAGGTCAGCTGTTGTAAAGTTGAGGTCATTCATTGGCTGATATTTACTGCTCCTTTTATTTGGCTTTTTTTTTAATAACTTTCCCGTGCTGCCCTTAATTAAAAAAAAAAAACTCAAACTTTGGTTTGAGGTTGAGCATTACATTTATTTTTAACTTTTAGAGGTTTAGTTTTATAGACGTTCACCCATCTACCCTCAGGGCTGAGGGAGAGAGCCCCCCCCCCCCAATGTACAGCCAGGCCTTGCAGGCTGCATGCACAGGTAGTGGCCACTGTAACACATCAGCACTATAGCAGGCAGCACCACCCTAACTGCCAAGGGAGTGTACCTACATCTTACCTAGTGACAGGGAGATCAGAGCGCCACAGACCGGGCTGAGCAGCCAAAGAGAAATGCAGCATAACCCTGCTCATTCAAACTCATTTCAAGCTCAGCACGTTTACAATTAAGAGCACTTTGTGTTAAGTCCACCTGATTCTCTGAAAAACGTCTTCCTCAACCCCCCGCCCCCCCCACCCCTGGATGATAACTTGCTGTATGAATGAATAATGATTTGAAATAGACCCGTTGTATCAAAACACACAGCTATCAATAATGTATCACGGTTTGTAGAAATATCTGCCCATGCATGTATACAGTGCGACCTACTATAGCCTCGCTATAGCCGACTGCAGCGTTGTAATATCCACTGCTATGAAATGATTATTTTTTTCTTCAAATCGGCTCCCAATACCTGCTTCGCCCAGTACTGCAAGTCCACGCGCCTATACCAGGGGGGAAAAGGGGGGAGAGAACCTCTACCTGCACGCGCTGTAAGTTGAAAATATAGTCAGCAGCGGTCATGTTTTGACGAAAGCCAAAATCATAACCTCGTTGCAAAAAAATGTTCCCCCGAGAAATGCACGCAGCGCAGCAGCGGGCGCACATCCCCGCCTCGCCACCGAGCAGCGGCGGATCTGTCGAAGGGCGAACATTTTGAGGTGTGAGTGTGTGCGTGTGTGCGCGTGTGTGTGTGTGTGCAAGTTGACGCGCGGTTAACGAGGAGGCTTTTTTTTTGCAGATGCGTCTTCGCTGACTGTGAGTGTTTACCAAGAGCCGCTGCCTTGCGCTACAGCGGAGAGGCTACGTGAGCCACAGAAACATTTAAAAAAATGTGCAAAAAAAAAATTCATAAATAAATAAAAAAAGACACAGCAACCCCTCCCTAGAAATAAGCCAGTGTCTGCAGAGCGGGGAACATGCAGCAGGATGCTATAACATTGCAAACCAAAAAAAACCCGAATAAGGGCGTATAGCAGAGAGACGCATACCTGGGAAGATGCTTGGCGGCGGCCGTCGCAGTTCCCCCTGCGCCCAGCTTTAGCTGCTGAGACTGAGCACTGCACAGAGCCTGAGCCGAGCATGCCGATTGGTAGGCAGAGACGCGCTGGTTGCTGGCTGCCTGGACTCCTCACTACAGCTGAGGTGGGGTGGGCTCCTCGCATGCATGCAGCTACACAGAGAGAGAGGGATGTCAGAATGGTTTCTTCCAAACTGTTTCTCATAACTTTGCTTTTTTTTCATAGCAACAGTCTTTTTTTTTTTTTTTCTTTTTCATTCAATCTGGCATATTGACTCGAGTGATAACTACCCGACATGCGGATGGCTGAGGTCTGCTTATCTTGATCTTTCTGTCACACGTTTTTCAGTGCATGACAAATCCTGAGAGGAACACACCTGGTGTGTTCCTAAGTCACTGCTTGGGCTCACTTTTGCTGCAACAGATTTTTTTTCCAGTAAAGTGACAGAATTCTACATTGACGCCGCATGCGTCTCTTTCCCATCCCGTTAAGTTTTAGATGGCAGCGAGCAGCACCGCGCCCTTGGTGATGTTGATGACTCGTCACTGTGTGTGTCCCCCCTCCCGTCCAATGCCAAGACAGCTTGGCTAATTAAATGTGCTGGGCTCAGGCCTTCCTGTGCCAACTGTGACATGCTGCACTCTGAGGGATTCCTCGTTCGGAGGCGTGGCGGGGCGACGCTCGCGTCCCAGAGATCCACTGACTGGTGACCAAGTGCTCAAGCCTGACCTCAGGGGTCCCTGCAGATGCCATGTAAGCCTTTCACTTTGTGGGGTTTAATTGGATGAGGGGAGCTGCCCAGTGCAAACCGGTGCTGTACCCGTTCTTCAGCGTCCGTATGAGACGCACAAGGCTTTCAAGTATCTGTCGTTGTTAGACGCTCAGAGAAAATGCTGCGGGAGTGTGATGATGACGTTCCTTTAAAGACTGAACGAAACACTTTCAACCAGGAAACCGATGTTGTTTACGTTTTATGTAGTTTACATACTTATTTTAAGCCCGACCATGATGTTGTTCCCGAACCTAACTACGTGGTTTTGTGTTCTTGTTTGAATTCACTACGTTACCAAGCGTCAGTCAAACCAGTGCCTGTGTTTGACGTGTACGTTTTTTTTGTGTGTGGTACGTAAAATTCTACCTTCATATCACGACAAAAGAAGTAAAAGAGCGCAATGATGTTTTGTCACCACAACTTAGAATCATCCACATGTTTAACTTGTTGGATTTCCTTTTATCCAAAGCCCTGTTTATGAGTTGGCACTGTCACAATGTGAATATACTTCAAGTGATAATTGTGATTCAGTTGCGATATTTGCTTCGTTGGTTAAATTCACTCTCTAGCTTTTTTCCCGACATTTCCAGTAACATTTATCTGACAATGACTGTAAGATCAAAGCTCTGCTAAAGCCAGTACATCTTTATATTAAGTACATGAATGCATCAGTGAGGTTTTCATGGATTTACATCTTGTGCATATCAGTGTCATCGAATGTATTTGTCTGCTTCCACTGAGGCCGTAACAATCCGTTGGCATTTCAAGTGATAACAGGAAAGTTCGCACCCTGTAAAAGCCAAATCATTCCTCAGCAAAACAACAGAGATGTACAGTGAGTGGTTCTGAAACCTGTTGCATGATCCAAAGTCTCTTTTCAATTTCAATTTAATTTAAGCTTAAGAAAATCCAAAATTCCACCACTGCATGCACCGGCTCTGTGTTTGATGCGTGGTCACTTTAAATCTTACCTGAGCACAGACCACTGTATCAGCTCTCCTCCTGCTTCCTGCCCAAACTGCCAGGCCTCCGCCAGCAAAACCCATCTCTATGGCAACATGACATACGCCATTTGGTGGACGTGTTTGTAGCGTGTCGAGCTTAAGAGCTGCTTTTTTTTTGTGGCACGGCTGCCCCGAAGCGAGGTAAAGGCCCGACTGACTCTGGCCTGAGCAGGAAGGGTCAATATTGGTGGAATAAAGAAGACACTGAATTATTGATCAGCAGCTTGTTTGCCGCTAATGTTCCATTCTTGAAGACGTGTTGTTGTTGTTCACGTTTTGATGACGTGTCTTGGTCTCGAGGTGAATTTGACTCTGAGATTGTTTCATCACGATCTCTTAATTGTCTTTTGTGTGTCTTGGGTCTTTACTTGCTCTGCTCTGATCAGGGTTTGATCCGGATCACCTCCCAGCTCCAGACGGAGACGTGACCGAATTGGGGCTCAGAAATAGTCTGAGGTTTATATCTAACTGCTGAGGCGATTGTCATTTGGTAGACGGAAGATTATTTTGCCATTTCCGTGGCCCGTCGGGTAGCCTGCTGCATGCTACAGCGGGTGGTCTAACACCTCGATCAGCTCTGCTCTACTTCACGCAGCAGGCTGACTTTCACCGCGTGGAGGCCTTTGCTTCTAACTTACTGCTTTGAAAGTATTCGACTGTAATCATAGACACATGTAAGACATCTGTGGAAGTGAGGAGGCCTCTTCTCGTATCAGGTGGTGAAGTCTCTTTGAGTAAAGACTGCTCCTGTTTACAGTTCCGTGAATGCTTCAACTGAGCCGATTCTGAGAGCATCTGTTACCAGGAGGTGAATATCTCACTTTAGATTGAACTCATTACACATACAGGAGGTGTTGCTGCATGGTTTTTTTCCCATCGAGTGGTACGGAACGAAAGGAAGTCTGTCTCGGTTGTTGGAGACTTGAGGAAGGTTGGCGGCCATGTTACAGATTATGGCGGCGGAGCTTTTGTGGTTCATGCAGTAAGGAAACGCTCATGAATAAATGACATGCAGCGGGAGAAATAATCAGTCCAGTACTCCGAAGTTAAAACGATTTTAGCTACAATACAAGTCCTTGGTACATGAGGTAGTTTCTATAACTGACTTTGAAAACAAATTAAAAACGTGTTTCAGCTGAATGATGTCATACACACACCATGAGAAAACATCCGGAACACGTTCATTTAACGGAATGCAATCGGCAGAAGTAAAAAAGCCAACGTTAGGCCATAAACGAACTACACCGCAGTCGCATGAGAGCGAGTAAACACAACGAGGCTGGGCATAGACTAGCATGATTTAGCCACTTGTTAACAACCGCCGTTTTCTGCAGCACTCTTTGCATATTTCTGTATTTCCATATTGGAATGTTAACGTTCTTAACAGGATTCTTGTGTGCTTGCGCTTATTTCCACACCCAGCAGACACAAACCAACGTCAACAACACAGTTATGTTCCTTGCAGCTGTGTTGTGGTGTCCACTAACTCTTGAGGGATTCTTCGTGGCTGCTTAATGGTCCTCATCCAGCCCCGTCTTCTTGAGCGAAATAATATAACAAATATCAGATGTATCCTCTCTTCCAAAAACCGTGGTTCTATTAATTCACACTTCCATTTCCTCCAGTCTAGATTATTGTAATTCCCTCGACACGTGTCTCAGTCAAACTGCTCTAAATCATTTACAGTTGGTTCAAAAAGCAGACGCGAGGGTTATTAACTAGAACTAGCTGTTCGAACTGCCTGTTAATTACATATAAGGAACTGCATGACCTTGCCCCCAGTTCTATATTTGATCTCCTCGTTCTACTTCTTGACGATCCTCAAGCCTCTATCTTTAATGCCTCCCAGCACCGACTGCAAGACAAAAGGTGATCGCATCTTTTCTGTTTTAGCCCCGACCCTGTGGAATTATTTCCCCCAATCTGTCAGATTTGCTGCATCTTTGTACTGTTTTATTGATTTTGTTCCCTTTCTTACATTTTGATTTGTTTTGTTCTGTTCAACATTTTGCTTTATATTGTAATTTATTTATACTAACTGTGTGTTTTAAAAAGTGCTATAGACCCTTTTACTGCCAACGTCATCATCAAAAATATGTGCGTGCAAAAGTGTCGTTTTTCCCTCCGCCATCCAGACGAGTTAGCAAGCTTCAAACATTGAGTTAAAAAAAGTTTACATCATTAAAATGCCTGGTCGTCAGAATCGAGCATCGGACAACGGATTCAAGTTCTGCAGAAATCGGACTGGATGACGACCTTTTCGGAGCAGCAGGTTTCAGGTTTATAGATAATAAGCACAGATGAGGAAGTATTTCAAATGAATCACAGGCATTTAAGAGGACACCTACATGTTCTGTTGGTGTTGGCAACAGCTGCCATCACTAAGAGCAGTTAACACGGTCACTTGATAAACCGAGACGGCGTCTAAGGCTTCAAGCTGCTGAACGTGCTGACGAGCACTGGACGGATCAAACATGCTGGCGTTAGTAGCTCCCTCTTCTTAACTCAATCACCTCTCAGTCTATGACAGGGGTGTCAAACATACGGCCCGCGGGCCGGATCCGGCCCGCCACGTCATTTTATGTGGCCCGCGAATCCCCCAGCAAAAAAAATAAATAAAATTTTTTTTTTAATTTCTTCTTTTTTTTTACAAAAATTAAAAGTTAGATGTGAAAATAAAAATATCCCCATGGTTTAAATTATGAGATGAGCCATTTGCGCCGCCGGTCTCGCCGGGGGCTATTTTGTGTTCATTCGCACGGGACGCGCTGGAGAGGGGGCGTGGCTTATCGCCCTGAAAGCCGTTCAACTGTCCGCCATTAACCATGGAAAGAAGAACCTCTATTTCTGCTAAGTAGGTGTTGAGGAAGTCACAGATATCCCGGGAAACTAAACTAAATATGTTCGGAGTAGTTACATTTACACCGTCTTACATTTACAACCGGCCCCTTGAGGGCGACCGTGATGCTGATGTGGCCCCAGAGTGAAAATGAGTTTGACACACCTGGTCTATGACATGGTGTTTGTGGTCCTGTACATGACCATCGATAACCTAGTTGTAAGCATCTTCTTGTGACTTCTAGCTGGTAGTTTCTAACGTTATGGGCGAGCATTCTGCACCAAAATATGTGGCCACTAAATACAAGATTTCTTATTCACTCACAAAGAGACAATTTGTTTAGGTTGCATTTGCAATTTCTGGTAATTAATGTCCTTGCTCCGTCGCACTGCGGTTGTTAAACTGCGTTCGCACACTTTACAAACTGTAAAAGTCAAAATAAATAAAGCTTTACTCACTTCCTCTATATGTTCACCAGTGTGTTGCTGACTTTGTCAGTTGTTTTGTGCTGGACAGGTAGTTTACAGTGGATTCATCGGAGCTGCCTGCTGCTCATTACACATAGGCATTTGATCCATAGTTAATAAAAGATATTGATTAGAGAAGCTTCAGCAAACAATGTTTTCCACCAACAGCCATAAAGCATATTATTAGACTGATTCTCCGTTAGTTTCAGGCTTGAGCTGTTCTTGAGCTTTTTTTAAAAACTGTCAATAGAATTGTCCTTGGCATAGATTTTGCATTTACATTTGACTGTACATAGAGCACTTAGCATACATTATAGTTCTGTGCACTCCCGAATCTAGTTTGAAAGCCTCATTTTGCATAGATTTCTATTCGTCTTGGACGAGCTGGTGGTCAGAGTGATGCAGGTGATTTCTGTCCCTTTTTAAAATGTTC
The DNA here is from genome assembly GCA_028022725.1 of Lycodopsis pacificus. Lineage (NCBI taxonomy): Eukaryota > Metazoa > Chordata > Actinopteri > Perciformes > Zoarcidae > Lycodopsis > Lycodopsis pacificus. Next base: position 22,879,942 of record CM051700.1, on the reverse strand, counting down.
CTCTGAAACGAGACTGTCGTGACTTCCTTCCATGACGAGAAACATTGATTACGGCTCAGCGGGGATCATGCAAAACAGCCTCTCGTTAAAATCATAATTAGAACTTGGAAATGGCACGCGGGGTTCAACTCTAAGGGCGAGCTGAAAATCACTGGAAACTATTAAACTTGCACTTAGCCTTTCACTCCCAAACAAAACATGTCTGATTCCGGTCACACGGCGTGAGGTGAAAGCTAAAAGCAACGTCACACCTGCTGGAGATGTTGCCAGCGTTATATTGAGGTCTAACTGTCCTGTTTCATCATGCTTAGTGACCAAGAAAGGACTTATTTAGATACTAAAACTATATGTTAGATTTTACTGTAACACGTTAAAAAAAACACCTAAAACCTGAAGGTCACTGCAGTGCGTCATCATCATCCATTGTTACACAAATATCAAACTATCAAGTCACATCAACTCTCTGACAGTCCTCATAAACTCCCCCATCAGTTGTGAGGGTCCAGTTTAAACACACACACCTACACACACACGCACACACACACACACACGCACACACACACACACACGCACATTCTGCCCTCTCCCTGTCCCCAGCCCCCGGTTGCCTAGGAGACAGCTGAGACGGGGACCCCGTCTCATAACACACCGATAGGGCTGAGTGTGACTGGCTGGAGGAAGATGCATGGGATCTTTAACGCCATCTAGCAGCCAAGACAGAGAAAGACATTTAATGTGGCTTTTTTTTTTCTTTTCTTTTTTTTAAAGCCACGATTCTGCCTAGTAACCAAATATGCTGACTTCTTCTCCTGGTGCTGAGATCCCAGGCTGGAATTTCTAATGAGAGAAAACCGTACTGCGGGGCTTCAATATATGTTCAATGTGGGCCATTAGTCAAATAGTAACCTACTAGGTCACCAGTGATTGATTGTACAACACCAGGGGGAAAAAAAGTGTCGTTTTTTATTTCATTTGAAAGGGACCGTGTCGAGTTTAAACATAAATGTCATTTGATGCACCGAACCAGATAATTCGCATCTGTAGTCCCTTTGCAGTTGAAAGGTGAAAGCAGTTTCAATGCAGCAAGGCAGCTTCAGCTTGTGGCTGAGAAAATGATCACGCTTTTTATATATTTTCCGTTGGTGGAAATTACATTTATTCAAGAAGTGAACTTAAGTACTATTGTGAGGTTTACACTACTTTACACATTTCAAAGGTAAATATTTTTTTACGACAGTCGACAGCTATAGTCACTTGTCATATTATATGTAAATGCATTCATAATATATGTGCTATATTATAATTCTGTAACACTGACAGGGGCCATTCTGTAAAAAAAATATAGTAGTACTCTTTAAGTACACTTTGTTGATTTCTGTAGTTTTACTTTAAAAAAAAGTAATACAGGACTTTTAGTTGTGATAAAGTAATTCATGTTATTGTTACTTTTACTCCAGTAAATGATCTTCACCAATGCACTTTACTTAATATATTTCTGTACTGTACTAAATAACATAAAAAACAATTTGGTAGAGGTCTAAGGTGAAGGACTTCTTTGAGGATCCTTGTTAAAAGGAAAAATGTGTGTACTTGTGTCCTACAAACTAGTCTCCTTAGCATCCTAGTGATCAATAGGTCCACTCTGTGTATCCCCTCACTTATGAGTCGGTAATAATTCATCACTTTGAACAACAAAAATACATTCGGTAGACTCTCCATACTCCAAAACGTACCAGTAATTGATTTCATGTATTTTAATACAGTGAAGAAAGAAATATTCAGGTATACCTAAGAAGTAAAAGAAGCAATACAGCAATGTAAATGTACTCCATTACCACTGTCCCTGTAATTGTATTATATATGGGTTACACTATCGAGGCTGCATTAATGACTTCGCTGCATTTTAATGTTGTAGCTGGTGGATGTGATGCTCATTTTAACTTCATGTACCGTTGAGTAGTTTAGCAACAATTCATCTGCAAAGTAACGATAGCTTTAAAATAAATGTAGGTAAAAAGTACAATACTTCTAATGAAGTAGAAGACAAATGTATTTTACTGTCTGTTGTGTTTAAGATCTATGTTCTATGATATCATTTAGGGTTAAGCCTAACTGTCACACGTTTCATATCAACGCTTCAGTACGCACAGTATGTAAATATAGCGTACTTTTATGTATGGAGCCCTTCCGCCGAATATCAAACAACGTTTCTTTCTGTAATATACTGCAGTTTATTAACTCTAGTTGTATTACATATTAAAAACATCAAGTAGAAATGGCCACATATCTACACAGCAGCAGAAGCAGGGGTTTTGGGCTGAACTCAGCAGGACACTGTTGTGCTTTTAATTTCTACTCGGCTGGGAACAGAAGATCGATAATCCTTGTGCTACACGCGTTGGACGTGAAACGAAGCCACAGGCACACTCCAGTTGTCCCCTCTCTATATGCTAAAGGTTGTGGATGGTTCGTCTAGTCACCATAATGTGAGAGTGCAGTTAGGAATGTCAGCTAATTCATACTGGGGTTGTTGAAGAGTAACTTAAATCGTGTTTTTCGTGACCTCGTCTGGTTTAACTGGATGTACAGGAGCGAAGCGATGTGCTGCTGTTGACGTGGGCAGCAGCTAAAAACATATTTTTACCACCTAAAAAGAAAGACGCACCTTAAAATAATTAATATTAGTTAAAGTGTACGTACGCTACATTTAGGATATTTTTAGGAAATTATCTTTTCTCTTCAAAGCTCCAAAGACTCCACTGACAAAACCAGTACTTTTACCTTGCAGAACACAGGAGCTGCTGCTCTGCCGCTGCTTTGATCGGTGAGTTTGTCAGAGTTATTCTGTGACTTTGGTGTTTTAAAGGCTTAGTTTGGATTCTTTTGTCAAAGGAGTGGAGTGGCTTTGAAGATAACGTAGATAATCAGTTCCCCATTTGGAAAGGGCTGTCTGACGGCAAGGTAAAGCGGTGAAAATATTCCAAATATGGCGTACACTCTTTTGTAGGTGGCTAAAACACGTTTCGCTGAGGTCCACAGAAGCACATTGCGTTGCTCCCGTGCTGGTACTCCTGTCTGTTTCTCTAAACTGGGGGCGTGCCGACTGCCATCCACTGTAAGTACACTGACTATGAATGAGTCCCGCACACAACCCCTCTTCAAAAAAGTCTATACATTCCTTTAAGTTACTCTTTAACAAACAAACAATATACTCTGTGCCTAAAGAAGCCAAATATATATTTCTAAACATTGTTTCCAGCACCACATGATGGTTTGTGGCCTGTTTAAGTGTCTACCAGCGTATACAAATATACCAGCGGCTGTGGGTCGGTGTTACTTTCCCACCATGTTAACACCTGATTGATGTAAAATAAACCTCAGAACAATCTTTGCATCTAAAGAAATTTGAAGTTACTACCATTTCAGTCTATACTTCAATATCATCTAGTGATATTCATGCGCAGGTGAACATAAAGCGTCTATGCACGGCACTTGCTTTTAAATGTGAACAATCCACACACGTGACTCTGCACAAACAACCACCTCGTCATCTTTTTTGCAACATTCTGCCGTGGACATACTAGTGTTGACTCCACCTAAAGCATTGTTTTGTCATTTAAATGTAGATATAGGCAAGGGTGATTGGAGCTAACGACACAGATCGAAGAACGAAAAAATGAAAGATAGCACACGTACAGTACGCTTGTAACGAAGATCAATGAAAGAAATAATAAAAGACAAAATATCAAGAAATGGACGCGTTCATATGGTAACGTAAGATATGGCATATACTGTAGAACTGGGCACAATGAAACTACTCATTTGCCTTGAAAGAAAAGATTTGCAAACACAAATTGTGGTGAGGTGGCGTTAAAATGAAGGTCTTCGTAAAGATTGTCTGTTCTAGGCCTCTGATTCCGACTGGTCGGTGGCGACGCTGCCGTTCAGCTCGCCCAGTCCCGTCTGCTCCTGGATGTCCGTCATCTCTCCCACGATGAAGGTCGGCTCCCCTCCTTTGCTGTCGGCCGAGCCGCTGTCCGGCTGCTTGGCCGCCTGGTTGGTCAGGGTGGGCTCCTCGTCCAGCCTGCTGGAGATGGACCAGTAGAGGTGAGCGTCCAGTCTGGCCGCAGCCAACGAGAGCTCACGCGCAGAGACGGAGGGCGTGTCCACCTTGGAGGAGGGGAAACGAGCAGAGTTGGTCAAATCACTAAACTCTTATTTCAGATTTCCACTGAAGAGATTAGCGTTGCCAAGATGGCAAAAAGAAGCCCCATTCACCGAGCTAGATGTTAGCCATTTTGGGAAATACACTTATTTGCTTCCGTGTTGACATTTATCTGAGCTTTATTATATTAGCTTAGTTTAAAGACTAGAAACAGCTAGCCTGGCTCTGTCTAAAGGTAACAGAATCCAGCACCTTTAAAGCGCACTGATTAACATGTTAAATCTCGTTCTCCTTTGTTTAACCTGTAAAGAAGCCAAAGTGTCAATTCCTGGGGCCCTATATCTCCCACCCGGCGAAAAGCGGCGAAAAGCGGCAAAAAGCGGTGAAAAACAACGAAAAGCGGCGAAAAGCTCAGCCCAACTGCCACAGCTGGTTTCAAGACCTACGCAGTTGTCATTTTCACGCCCAGTGCTCAGGTTGTGTGGAGCAAACGTACCCAAGCCCATCTGTGCGCCCATGGGCGTGTAGGTCTTCAAATGAGGTGTGGTCAGGCGCATTGTTGGCGCAGTGCTATCTCGCGGCAGCAGGAAGCCATTGAGCCAATGACAAACAAAGCCACGTCTAAAGTCAATGGCACCGTATTTTCCGTGCACTCCGCTTGGTGAACACACGGGGCGGCGCAGCAGCAGCGCCTTCCTCGTCAGTGAAAGAGGTTGTTGTGTGTTTGCTCATGTGCAGTGAAATGGAATTGTTAAAGGGACGGGGGGGGGGGCTGAGAGACGGCGGAGGGTCCGCTTGCTCCCTTAAATGGTGTGCCTGCATGCTTTCACTTCGCAAACGAGCAGATTTGTTTCCTCAGCAGAAAACCGCTCGTTTCTCCAATTTGCTGAATAGGCCAATTAAATAGCAAAGTGCCAGGGGAGGGAGCACCTGGCCTTTTAAAGGGAGTGAGATATGACACTCTGATGGGTTTAATTCATGTTACACCCTAAAACACACCGATGATTACTTAAGTGACAACATACAACCCCTTCGCGCCTTACTTTGCCTCCAGACTATGTGCTGTTTAACTAGCATGGACACTCCCTGAATGCACTTGTACCATCCGCTTCATGACATGCGCTGTAGATCTGGCTCTTGTCATCTCGAGAAGTGCAAACAGCGTCGACCACAGGACGTCAAAACAGAGCCAGGCTAGCTGTTTGTCCCTGTTTCCAGTCTCTATGCTAAGCTAAGCTAGCCAGCTGCTGGTGGCAGCTTCATATTTAACAGACAAATATCAGAGTGGCATCAATCTTCTCACTTTACTCTCAGCAAGAAAACACGTAAGTAAACTATTCCTTTAAAGGTTGTAGTTTACTTGATCAGCATCCCCTTTTCTCCTCCGCCTGCATCGCCTAACACCGAGTACAACCTGCTTTCAACTCACCCACAGAAGTCAAAATGATTAACTGATGATTCATTTTGAACTCGTTTTGAAGCAGTTTTAAAGAGAGGTCAAACATGTAGCAACGTGTGATCAAGTGCTTCTTTTATTCGTTTTTTCGCATGTTGTTATTGTATTAGTGTCTGGGCTCTCTGTTCTCTGTGTACATTTGTATAAAAGCCCATCTAAGGATAGGCATGGATTATAAACGCTGCTGTGTGTGGCATTGGTCCATGCTATGTCCCTACCGAAATAAACATGAAACAAATACTTCTGTTCAAGTTCCTGCATTTCCCAGCATGCCTTTCAACATCCCCGGGAGAACAAGCGTGAGAACTCAGTTATACATGTAGGCGGAGACAGGAATAGGGACGACAACTTACTCAAACACTTGTAGTCGGTCGTCGGAGGAAGAACTGGCATGTTTGCCTCCTCCGATAAAATGTTTAACAGCAGTGAAAAATGCCATAACAGTTTGACTTTTAGGATGAAAAGTTTTCAATTGTGAGAGCTACCAAACTGAGCCCGAATTTGAACGGGCTCGTCAAAAAAGTCCTGAGCTGCTTCACCAAATCAAACACTCCCGGCCTGTAGCTTGGAAATCCCTCACCTCAAACGTGTGATGAAAGGCTCCGTAGTCGATGTCAAAGAAGCCCTTTGCCAGCAACATCATCGGGCTGAACCTGTGACCCCACATGACCTCCTCCGCTAGATAGGAGCTCCTCGCCTGGCACGTCATCCCTGCACACACAGACACAGCAACGCTGATGAGCACCCTCGCGATGCAAGAGAGGAAAATCAAAGTCAACGCAACACACCTGAAACTGGCAGAGGTCATTAATTCAGTCACAAACTATTTCGATTGGCGAGGTGTCTTCATATGAATACTTCCTCCGAACTCTCTAGCCGCACTCTGACTCAGGGAATCAATATTTGGAGTAGGCAGAGAGGCCACCTTTACCTCATGGAAGACGCATCATGAATAGCTCTGACACACGGAATTCCTGCCAACCAGTGAGGATCAGTTGACTAACACTTTTTAATCTTCGATACCAATATATTTTAAAAGGCTGCTCCCTAAATCAACAGTGAAGTCATGAGAATGTACAGCATAAGAGCACAAAACTGCCCCTCTGAAGGACACAAGCTCCAGTGATACTTTCCAGTGATTTGTTTCCTATTATATAACACATTCACCTAAATATACTTGTATCTATATATGTATATTTCCCCTGTAATCGCAGCATCAACAGGCTCTAAAAGCTTCCCGAATGACGGAGAAGAGATGGAGAGCTCTCAAACAATAAATTGCAGATCTAAACTCAGATATCCTGGAAGGGGAATTTCATTTTCTAATGGACAGCTTTGGACGGGGTTTGCTTTCTGTAAAACAGTGACGGTATTACTGTAATATCAGACTGTCGTATGCATCTGCAAGATTCATTTCCTAATGCTCAATACTTGTTGTTGCAGCAAAACATGCATTTACATCATCGAGGCCATTACAACTTCACAGTCAAATTAAATTGCACGGCATTATTTCCCATACAAAACAATGCTGTTACATTTTTTATTTTTTTTAATCTACAACAAATCATTTGAAGCCCTTGAGGTGATAAAACATTGTTAATGGTATTTATATGGCTTGTACTTTACTACATTTTAAATATATATATGCATTTCTTTTTGTCACTTTCCAGTAATCATGCACATTTTTCATTCTTCCACATCTCATATGCAAACTTGACATATAATCATATCCTGCTCTGTCATTTTTATGTTGATTATTTTATCTGTCTTATTCAAAACTGCCAGACGTTTAAGATGACCTGCCTCTAAATGTCAGGGGGAATGCTTTACCAAAGACAGATTTTAATGTTTGCATTCTTATTACTTCACTTTAACAACGTTTGACACGATGCTCACCGGTTGCCTCCACCATTCCCTCCAGGATCACCACGATCTCAAAGTCCTCCTTCTCCAGCTGGGCCTGCGACATGTCCCAGAAGGGTGAATTCATGTCGATCTCATGGGAGATCACCAGCGGAGAGACCAGGAAGAGACGATCGTCGCCCGTCTCGAAGCCCACGCTGATGTCTGTCTGGTCCAGAGGGATGAACTCGCCTGAAGCAGACGACAAAACAGCAGGTGAGGAAACGGAAAAAAAGAGGAGATGAGCGCTTCTCTTTATTTATAAATCAAGATCCTCCTGATTGAGTCATAACAGCATAAGCATAGAATCTACTCGTAAAAACGTGTTCCACCTCTGGTAGCTGTTTTAAAGACAATGCCAGTCCCATTAGTGTAAAATCTGCACCCATACTGTGATTAATCTGGCAGCCTCACCCTCCTGCGTCTGCTTGGACTTGATGAGCTTGGCCCTCATGTTGGCCCCTACGATGTGGGAGCTCCGCAGGTCGCCCACCCTGAACATCAGGCAGAGCTTGTCGTCTCTCAGAGAGATGACGGCGTGTTTGGAGAACACCAGCGTCTCTGCCCGCTTGTTGGGCTGCGAGATCTTCACAAACATGCAGCCGACCTGCGCAGAGAGGGGGGGGGGGGGAGGGGGGGGGGGAGGGAGGGGGGAGGTGAAAACCCAAAGACACACAGAGCAACAGAATCAAATATTTGCAGTAACCGGAGACGCAGAGGATTATCGAAGAATGAATCTTTCATAATTAACAGTGATGTAGACAAACAATACTTTGAGCTGACTATTTCCAGTCTTCAGTCTTAAAACGCAGTAGTGACACTTGAATTGACCTCAGACTCATTATCTAATATGAATGGTAAAACAGCCCGGTTACTGATATGGCATGCGTCCAGCAAACATGCATAAACATGATTCTGCTCGGGCGTCGGCGTGTGGGATTCATTGAAGAGTGCTTACTTGGTGGGAAAAATCGAGCTCCATCGGCACATTTTTTTTATGTATGTATATTATTTTTCAGGAAGCGTTTCATCTGCACCAAATTAGTGTCATTTTGTCTGCACGGTATCGATGCATTCTCTCTAGGCTCAAGAAAAAAGAAAGTGTTCATTTTTTATTTGATTTAGTTGAGCGAACAGGAGGCCTCGTAGTCAAACAGGTCAAACAGCATTCACATTTGGTTTAGATTATTTAGGCACCTTTCTAAATTAAATAAGACAATTTGAACATTTGACTAAGAATCTAAAAAAACTATTTTGCATGCTTTATATTTCTCTTTAGCCTCCTGATGTCCTATATTGCAGGTTTGACACAATCTGATATCCGATGGTCAGAAATAATTCAGTGTCAGTTATGGCAAAGAATATTTTTGGATGATTATTTCCTGCAAAAGTAAAAATATTGAAACATTAAATTTAGAGGTTTCTGTAAGTGAAATATATCAATTTATGTGAAGTCTAATAGCCTCAAAATCAAAACACTGTGTAAATGTTTTTCTTTAAATGAACATACTAATCTTCTTCATCAACAACGTTAATCAGAATACATGATACCTTCAACGTAATCTGAATCTGATCTTTTTTTTGCTGTTGCTTTCTGAAAGTGATCTTCCCGTTCCTCAGTCTTGTAGCAGCCCCGGTGCTCACCATGAAGGCGTTGACCATCGAGCCCAGTATGGCTTGCAGCAGCAGCAGCATGGTGCCCACTGGACACTTGTCGGTGATGACGCGGTGGCCGTAGCCAATGGTGGTCTCTGTCTCGATGGAGAAGAGGAAGGCCGAGATGAAGCCGTTGACGTTGTTGACGCACGGCGTCCACGACTCATCCTCCAGGTGGTCCAGATCACCCCTGGAGGGAGGGAGGGGAGGGGAGGGGGGGGGGGGGGGAGTGGGGGAGAATGTGTGAGAAAAGGGGGAGGTTGGCAAAGTGGGTGTCAAGAGGAAAAAATAGACAGAGAGCGAGAAGTGTTGTATTCTAAGAACAGAGGTGCAGAAATACGACTCGTCTCCTTTCAGCTAATTCTGATAATGAATAGAAGTAATCCTCATATTAACCATAATGATTGACGCTGTTTGTTGATGCTGCAAAAACCTACTTTTTCCTTTGTAAATCATCACGTGCAGCGTCTTCACTGTGCTGGTTTATGTGTCCTGAGCCGTCTACGAGTCGGCAGATTCTCTTAGAAACTACTCGCTGCGCTGGATAATGGTCCTGATTAACACGGCTCCGGCCAGGGAGGGAGAGCTCATCAATGAAAGTGGTGTTAAGTAGTCTATATATAATATATGATTTGTATTGACCTGTGTTGGTGACCGAAGGGATTGCAATAACACCGACAGCTCTCTGGCACAGCTTAAGGTGGCCTGTAATTGATACAAAGAAATCACGATTTTTACGAGACGAATGCGTTAGCTGATTAGAGCGGCGGATCCATCTAGTGAAGAGGTAACTCATCATGATGAAGGACACTGTGACATTAATACTTTGTCATCTGCTTTTCTTGGGGTTTTTTTGGTCATCCTCCATCTTTGAGCAATTTAAAAGCTGGTGTTGCCTCCTGGTGATTGCGCGATGAATGCACATTTTTGGGGAAATCTGATAATTGGCTCTTCTTCCCTTGAGTTTGCTGAGAATCAGTCTGTTATTTATGAAGACACAGCAAAGAGAAGGTTAGCTTAGCTTAGCACAAAGACTGGAAACAGGGGGAAACAGCTAGCCGGACTCTGTCTGAAGGTTAGGAAAAAATCAGTCGTCAGTTTTTGTACGGGTTAAACAAAGCGAAACTAACTTCTCCCTGATGTAACTTTATATGTATCATACAGATATAAGAGTGGTAACAATCTTCTCATCTAACTCAACAAAATGTGAATGAGCACATTCCCAAAAAATGTCAAAGAATGAGGAAAGGAAAGGAAAGCCCTGTTTTTGACAATACCAATTCTGCCACAATGTCAGAAAGTTCTTTTTAAAATAAAACAAATACTTTTGTTCTTTTGAGCTGTCGGACTTTTGATCTGGCTCTAAATAAACTCAACAAACGTCTTCCTCCTCTTCTCGACAGTCTTACCGACAGTAGGCTATGAGGTACCAGATGGCCCCGAAGAAGAGCCACGTGACGGCGTAGGCCATGACGAAGACGAAGAGCGAGCAGCGCCAGTTGAGGTCCACCAGCGTGGTGAAGATGTCGGTCAGGTAGCGGTAATGCTCCCGCATGTTACCGTGCTGCACGTTGCAGCGGCCGTTCTTCTCCACGTAGCGCTGTCTCTTACGCTTAGTCCGGCCTGCCGAGGGCCGGAGAGAGAGGAACACGATGCGGTTACAGAAGTTTGGGTTGATGTATATGCACGTGCAGTATTAGTGTTGGTGCTTTTTCTACGATGTAAGCAAGGTTGAAGATTTGTCTTAACAGGTGTCTTATGTTGCAGAAGGCCTTTCAAAACCCTTTAGAATACTTCAGAAACGTGAACACGGACGCCTCTCTACATCACTGAGAAGTGTCGCCGTTTGAAGATACAACTCTGACTGCAAGTCGCAGGAAGCGAGTGGAATGAAGGCGCGCGAGGAGACTGGAGGATAAACAGAGGAAGGTGGCAGGAGGACAAAACTGCTCAGAGAGAAAGCCAGGCTGGTGAAGAAGGCATCACGGAAATGACAACCGACAAGGAAAGAGAGGAGATGAAGTGCGACAGGACAACACCGTCAAACACTCATTGGACTTTAGTTACTGTACAAACCTAAAGGGACCTGTTGTTTCTTTGTAAGCCTTTTTACTGTGGGTGCACTCAGACACAACTGAGATTATGACATGTGTAGAATGCAAAACGATCCAGTTTGTTTTTTTTCAGCCCTGATGACAACAGCGTATCAGTCAGCGTGCATCCTACTAAACCTATGAGGTCATATGAGGTTTGAAGGAGCAGTTCAGCCCTAGATGTCAGTGTCTCTGCCTTTTCACCAGAAACATCTTGCTGTATGTTGATATTCTCGTAGGAATTTTTAAAAAAGTCCTCGCTCTTTGACTGCTCTTTAAGAAAGCGACACCAAAACTGGACATGTTTTTGATTTTGGAAAACGTCTGCTGTGGCTTGATTGTCTAATTTTGTGCCTCTTGCGGGTATCGTCGCGCAAAAAAAACAATGAATGCTCACGAAGACGCACAGCAAAGAGGAGAGAAACTGGAGCCAACAAAGTGACTGGAGAAACAATATGTGCAAGACTGTCAACATCGCGGAGGGATGAACCTCTATAGAACGGTCCAAATTACGAGTCGTGGAGTAGAAGGAGGCGCAGAATTTGAGTCAACACACAGTATGTGGAATCATGGGTCAGTCACGAGCTCCAAATCTCTTTATCAACATTTATTTCTTCATTAAAAAGGAAAGGAAGTCCCGTGCAGAGTCACTCACCCCACCCGAATCTCCCCCTCTCCTTCTCCTTCTCCTTCTCCGGCCCCTGGGTCTTCTTGCGGGGCTCATTGGCTTGGGCCTCCCGCTCAGCCAGCTTGTTCTGGAACGACCTCTTGACCGTAACTAAGGGCGGAGGCGGCAGCTCCGTGTCTGTGGTGCCGACGGGGCCCAGCTCCTCCGACAGGTTGAAGACTCCAGGGGAGGCCGTGGCCTCGGTGGCCACCTCCACTTTTTCCCCTTCCCCCTTCTCCTCCGCAGGGAGCGAGAGAGAGTCCGGGCGGGCGGGAAAGACCGAGTTCTCAAGCGCCATGGCCCGTGTGTGTGTGTGTGTGTGTGTGTGTGTGTGTGTGTGTGTGTGTGTGTGTGTGTGCGTGTGTTTGTGTCAGGTGTATTAGCGTGTTATTGATATCCTCCCTATGGCAGTCTCTGTCCAAAGGCTATTGATTGGACCATTTGTTTGCCTGACTGAAGCCTGGAACATAGGAGAAGAACACAATGATCACATGAAATCCTGAAATCGATTAGCTGTTTTGCTGTCACACTAATTCACCGACAGGTGATTTTTTTTAAAGAAATAGCACCCATACTTCAGGAGCTTTTCAGTCCCTGTAATTTATCTTAAGATACAGCTTTCTTGTCTATAGGCCTGTAGCTTCTGTGTGCTTGCCACACAGATCTGACTTCCTGTCTCTGCCTGTTTCATCATTTCACCTCTTTTTAAAAGCAAAATGAGCAAAAAATAAAGAAGGAAATCACAGCGTTTGAGGTTGATTTTACAACTTTTAAATTCGAGGTGAAGGGAGAATAAATCACTTTCTCTGCTAATCTGCATAGTCGAGCCACTTCCACCGTTTAGCATGTCTCATAAAGCACCTTGGTGTGTGTGTGTGTGTGTGTGTGTGTGTGTGTGTGTGTGTGTGTGTGTGTGTGTGTGTGTGTGTGTGCGTGTGTGTGTGCGTGTGTGTTGTGTTGTGTAAGTGCACTTACTGCTTTGTTAAATGTGGTTGGTTCATGCTGCAGGCCTGCTGGGATTTCTTACATAAGTGGCGTATAAGAGAAACTGAAATACTGCGTTTGTGGACAGTGAGACATGGAGTGTTTTTTATATTTATTCGCACAGTAAAATGGACTCCTAGTCCTCTTTAGCCTTGCACGATGTGCGTCCATTTGGACAATTGGGGGATGCACGCAAGAGGAGACTGATGGTGACAATCAAGATGACGCACTACGCTTGATGGATGCATCAGAAATAGCCTCTATTAGAGGGTGTCTGTTCGCCAGCCAATAGAATACAGAAAACCGACCAAGGCTAAGCTTTGAGGACTATTTGTCAGACAGCTAAGAATGATCGAAATCTTACCTGCTCAGTGTAGCAGCGTATAGATGTGTAAGGTCTGGATTGGGCAGATGGTTTATCATAAGAACAATGAAAAGCTGCTCCAAGAGCGAACCGCGACTGGCAGCATTGGTTCGATGACACCCATTTCTGGTGTTTACCAGCGTTGCAGCATCTGTCCGCTCGTGTTCGCTTTTCCAGGAGAGAGAAAAAACAAAAGACCACCTCGATGCGACCACTCAGCACAATACATAGAGGGCGAACACACCATCCGCTGAATGACCGCGCATGAAAAATGAGGGAAATCAGAAAAAAAACGGCAAAAAAAAAACAATCAGAGAGAAATTTGTAGATCATGAGTCGGGCAGTTGACGTGCGAAATGGTGGCAACAGGATAATAACCCGGCAGCGTAGAGAGCTCCATCATCTGTGCATCTGAGTCAGTCAGGTGTGGAGCCACTGAGCGGCGGAGGATGCTGTCATCAGCGCAGCCCTACCAACATTACAATAACAGAGCCATCTCCCTCCTCTGAGGAACATGCAAAGGCTTCTTTTTTAAATGTGATATCATAAATATATTGTATTCAACGTCTGGTCAAAATGACATAGTATACTGTAGCTTATTTCGATTTTTAATAGGCCTAAATGGTTTCGTTTTAATGCAAATATATTTGTTTATTTGGGCTGTTCAATGCAATAATAAGCAAAACCCCCTTTTTTCCTGTTAGAATAACTTATCCTGATATCTGATGCAGACACACTAAATGGTATCATCAACGGTATCAGTGACTTGATTATAATTAGCGTTTATATTAAGAACCGCTGTTCGGCCTCCGGCCACTAGGTGGTGGTATATGTGTTCACTGACGCAACGTCCGTCAGTCCTTTTCCAAGATGTCGGTTTACGGGCCAGCGGTGAAGATTCACCCCGTCGTTCTCGCTTCTATCTGTGACTCTTACGAGCGGAGAAATGAGGGAGCGAGTCGTGTTATCGGGACCCTGTTGGGTAAGCACAAAGTTTAGGGATTTTGCTTTGTGATAAAACAGGTTGACGGGCTAGCCGGCTTACGTTAGCTTCGATGCTAACGTTAGCGCTGATGCTAACACATGTTGGATTGGAATCAGTCCTGTAGAAGCTAACCCCAAAAACAGCTAGCTAGCTAGCTAGTAGTGTCTCTTATAACAGCTGGCTGTTCGCTCAAATGATAACGATGGAAACAACATCTGCCAAGTCATCTAACCGTTCTGATGAATTTGTTTACGACTATGACACACATTAACCAGCGCTGAACGTTGTTATTGACGTTGATGTTAGCCTGTGTTTGTGGTCGTCATTATTCTAGCCTCTCATGTACCCTCTTGTTTGCTAGCTAGCAATGCTAAGGCGGTTAGCTCAACACTAAAGCCTAACTTTAACTTTTACCGTTTGGCCTTCACAGGTACTATTGAGAAGCACTCTATTGAGGTGACCAACTGCTTCTCTGTCCCCCACAATGAGTCTGAAGATGAGGTAAGTTCTGAAACAAATGTAAATCAACAAATAAACTATGATGTAGTACAAAGTATATACAGTGATTCAATTTAGCTCCACCTTTACCAGCTCCAACATTTAAGTGATGAAGAAAATAATGAATTTATAGTTATAATCCAATGATAGATATTATTTTAAAAAGAGCCGTTCTGCATAATGAGTAAGACTACTTTTCTGAAATATGTCCTGCAAGATAGTGAAGTTTACTGTTGGACATCTGAATATGGTGGTAGATATTGTATATAAGTAGTGAAAGAAATAAACATGGTTGAGCTAGATGGCCACCTCATATTGCATTGTATTAGAGGAAAGATGTTTTGTAAAGAAGTGTCAAATGTGATCCTCTTTGCTAACAGGTTGCTGTGGACATGGAGTTTGCTAAGAACATGTACGAGCTCCACAAGAGGGTGTCACCCACCGAGGTCATCATCGGATGGTGCGTCAGCTGAGCGAATTTAAAATATCAAAGATTGAATTAAAGAAGAAAAAAAACAATCTCACCACAGTGACATCTGTCCTCACAGGTACGCCACTGGCTTTGACATCACAGAACACTCGGTGCTCATTCACGAGTACTACAGCCGCGAGGCCACCAACCCCATTCACCTGACAATGGATACAGCTCTGCAGAGTGGCAAGATGAGCATCCGCGCCTATGTCAGGTGGGCTGATATTCCTGTCGTAGACTCTTTTGTTGTTGTTGTTGTTGTTGTTGTGTGTGATCAGCTACAGATTTAGACTGTGTGTGAATGTGCTTGTGTATCTCCCTCACAGCGCGCAGATGGGCGTGCCAGGAAAGACAGTTGGTGTGATGTTCACCCCACTGACTGTCAAGTATGTCTACTATGACACTGAGAGGATAGGCGGTAAGAATACAAACAGTAAATTAAGATGATTGTTTGGAAACAAATGCTTCCTGAGTAAATATCTCTTATCGTGATTTTTTTTTTGTAGTTGGGGCGAAGTATTTTATTTGCGGTGTCTAAAAACGTCAAGGTGTGCATGTCATTAGAAAAGCGTCTAAGATACTGCCTATGTGGTCGTTCATATGTTGCTCAAAATGCATTGAAAACACCAGCTATGGTGCTTTTATCCTGTTACCCAAGATGCACTACTACTGCGCCTGCCATTACTAAGCAACCAAAACCTCGGCCGCAACCATGATAATGAAGTTGCGGTAATTTAACAGTAGGCTTCATTGACTAAACTAAACAAAGAGAAGTGGATTTCCAGCACCGTAAATCCCGCACAGTAGCTTTACTGCTGAATTTGGCTAACCTTTCAACCGGATGTTCAGTCCTTGTAAGCAAAGTAAAACAATCTGTGGAACAGATAGTAAAGCTCCCATGTATGACTCCATGTATTTGCCGAAAACTGATATTTACGGAAGAACGAAAAGATAGCTGCCAGCTGTGATTGGTTGTTCCTTGTCACATGACATGCTTTACAAAAGTTGCACTATTTTCATCTCGGGATGACGGAGCAAAAACAGCAACATGCGAACGGCCCCTAATCATGTATTTTTACAGCCAATATCATTTATTCTAACTGTCTTAGTACTTGGCTGGTATTTGTAGTTCTGTACTCTAACAATCCCAACTGTTTGTTGCAGTGGACCTCCTGCAGAGGACGCGTGTACTTCCGAGTCGCACTAAGGGGCTGACCTCTGACCTGTCCCAGGTGGCTGGCTCTGCAGCCAGAGTACAGGACATGCTGACCACCATGCTGGCATACATTGATGACGTTGTGGTGAGTGTTGGAGCAAGTGGACCGATGGTGCGACTTCAATCGGATATGATTCGTCCATTGTCTCTACGTCTAGGAAATGACAAAGCAAACGCCCTCTGCTGTTTGTTTTTTGCTGGTCCTGTTCCGGCGCTGCTGTGTCTCTAGAGATCATTTGTGAAGTAATCAGGTTCATGGTGGCTGTAGAGCTAATGCTGTTCGATCTGTCTCAGTCTGGCAAAGTGGCGGCAGACAACAGCGTGGGTCGCTTCCTGATGGACCTGGTCAACAAGGTGCCCACCATCTCAGCCGAGGACTTTGAGAACATGCTCAATTCCAACATCAATGTAAGTGCTCCTCGTCTGCTAGAAAACTGTCTCTACGTTAATTTCTCAGATAAAGAATTCTTCACCGATTGTTGTTTTTTGCCTCATTGGATTTAGTTAATCTCCTTCAGCTTTCCATTATCAATGTACTTGTTGCACTACAGCAATAATTCATGCCCTCCTGGCTCCTCTTGTCTACCTCTTCTTCACTTAGCTCTTGTCCATCACACACAACCATCACAGGAACACGAGTAGTTGTTACATCTGGACTCATGTTACATCGCCATGAACAAGCTCCCAATAACAAAATGTAAATGTTTTGTTTGTTGCAGGACCTGTTGATGGTGACCTACCTGTCCAACCTCACCCAAGCACAGATTGCTCTGAATGAGAAGCTGGTGCTGCTCTGAGGCAGATTTCATTTGAAGTGATTCATATTTAATTTTTTTACAATTTTTTTTTCTTTTTTTTTTGGCTGAGATGAATAAAGATGTTTAACAGTCATACCGTGTTAACCCTTAGGTCTTTGGTAATGTTACTACAAATAATACAATTTAATTTTTATGGAAAAAGGTTGTATTGCTAACAATGTGATCTGGCTTTTTTGAATAAATGTCCCAGAGCTCAGTTATCACTGTTAACGCCTTCGGTGCAGCTTTCATGATGTTTGGATATTCTAGGGCAGCAACTGATGATTATATTAATTATTGATTATTAGACATATCTAGTCATTTTCTTAACTAATGGGTTAATCATTTGCTATATAAAACTATCTATATTTCCTAGAGCCTGGAGTGATGTTTGAAATTGCTTATTGTGTCCAAAACTAAAATATTTTCAATTTACTTTCATATGTCAAGGAACTCGAACTTATATTTAACTGACAATGAAGATATTTTTTTTGGCAATATACACCAAAGACTTAAATGCAAGAAGACAGTTTATTTATTTTTTTTATTAATTCTCTACATAAATATACATTCAAATCAGAAGCATAGTTAAATCCTTCACATTGTGACAGGCCATGCCCGGCCTGAGGTACATGTGAAGCTTAGTGCAAGAAAGTGGGCATGAGGAAGTCACACGGATACGATTACTGCCCGTCTGGGTAGCACATGCCAATCTGCTGGATCACACAACAAATCAGATTTGTTATTGCTAAGCTGTTGCAGAGTCACACTGTCCTCAGGGTTTGATATCTGAGTCGGTGCGTTTCTCGGCTTTGCTCTGAGGCTTCACCATCCTCTCCAGGGCAGCGTAGCCCTGCACCGCTCGGTCGTACACGGAGTCGCCGGTCGACTTCACGATGGTCGCAGCCTGCTCCGGGTAGTAGAGGGAGGCGCTCACGGTCATCAGGCCCACCGGGTAGATGAGCCTTTTCGCCCGGGAGCCTCTGGCAAGAAACAGTCCCAAGATACCGGTGAAGCCGATGACTCCCGCCCGGGGATAGAAGTCCTTCGGCGGGTTCTTCAAGTAGGCGTAGGAGTCACTCCCAAACTTGACAGCACTTTGAACTTTGGGTTTAATTTGGTCATAGGTGCCCCGACACCAGCCCGTGTATGGCTCCGTTAACTTCCTGATGGTGGCGACTCTCTGCTCCAGCTGACCCGCTTCAGGAGGCTCCTCGTACGGAGACTTCTGCTGCGGAGGAGCGCTGTACAGAGTCAGCTCGTCCCGGAGCAGAGGAGCGGTGGTCTCTGTCTCTCCGTCACCGGCAGCAGCGAACCCGGGGCTCGGCGACAAACTCGCAGCTCCCAGCATGGCGCTACCTGTCACCTTCAACATGATCCCTGCCGGCCTATGCATTCACTACGGTGTCTGAGGAGGGACATTACTGGTGGCTGCTCGAAGCGACAATCACGCCGCCTTTTAGTTCACGTTTATTTCGCTTGAAGAGCACAAGGTAGTCCTTGGAAAGGTTTTAATATATACGGGTTGTTTACCATAAATACATATTATGTAGTATAAAATGGTTATTCCATAATTTATGTATCGGCAGTTACTGGTGGAAAATGTAGGCACTTGTTTTAATGTGAGGTTCTTTAATTCAGTATTTACATTTTATGCCACTTTATAATTAAATGTTACTACATTTTACAACTACTTTGCAGATTAACCCTTTAAAATACCAAACACGATATTCTTATAATAAATGTTACCTTGTTATAGATCAAACTGCTTTTTAAATACAGTGTACAACAACATACAAAGTACCTAAAATAACTCAAACCAAAGTCGATATTAAAATGCTGCTAGACGTTAGTTATGATATTCTGACTACTTCGACACTTTTTTAAAGTAATGGGACTTGCCCTTTTTGTTTTTTCTACTTCTACTCTTATTTTACTATAACTTTTTAAATGGTGTTTTAATTGATTCACTGTTTGTTTAGTTTGTTTAGTATGTTATTAATAAATTACTAAATGTGTTTTAGTTTATTTTACTGCTATTTTTTAACTGATTATTACCGGTCTTGTGCTTAATACACTTACTATACTGTTAATAACATCGCTGTGACTTTTGTATTTATTTATCCATTCCAGTTTTCATTCATTCATTTTCTTCGAGGGTTTCCGCATCCGTCACTATGACGTCACTGGTTGCCACGGATCTAGCGTCAACAGCAACGGTCCAAACATTCAACAATGTAGCAGCAGCTATATCTAAGCTACATATTCAGGAAAACGCTAATCATTTATGTTTATCGAATAGTTTTCCCCGTTTTGTTACCGACTGCCGTTTCAAAGGAGTTGTATAGTTGTTCCTGTTTGTTGATATAACGTTAGCTATATAGCGTTATCTTTAAAAAAGGTAAAAGTAGATTAGTTCTATTCTGAATGGAGTGTCTTGGAGTATCATCCGCTCAGCACCTGCAGGCTCTCTCTACCTTGTTATCAACTCAGCAGGATGATGATGGTGATGAAGACTGTAAAGTAAGATATTGTACAATCAGATTTTGATTGTTCATTTATTACATTCGGCCTTAATGCAATAGTAAATGATAATACTGTACACATGTCTCAAATATATGAAGAGTCTTTAAAAGAAGATGCACAAAGTAACTTTAGTGCTTTTGTCTTTTAACTGCCTTGTAGTGACTGAAGGTTGAAGGACTGGATGCCATTAGTGTTTATTTGAGTCTATTTCTTGTATGATTATCTTTAAGAGATTTTTTATTCCATTTTCTGTCATCTTGCTGACGGCTGCCATTTTTCAATGTTCATTTAAGATATGTCTTATTGTTTTTACGTCATACATTCTAACCCATGGCAGAGGACGTTTTTAAGTGTATGTCTGTTATTAAGCAAAAGACAAATTAACATGCGAGAGGCCTAAACTCTCTGTTGGTTTACCATAACATGAGTTCATCTCAACAGAATGTGACTGCTTGTGCAGGACTGGGTCCTGGTCACATCGGCCCCCCACCCAAAAGAGATAAAGAAGGTAATGCTTTCTATTTCTCTTGCAAAATTACTTATAAAAAAACCCTCCTCAGTCATTATAGTAACTCAGATGACTTGATGAAATGTACAAACAGAACTTGTGTGTGTGTGTGTGTGTGTGTGTGTGTGTGTGTGTGTGTGTGTGTGTGTGTGTGTGTGTGTGTGTGTGTGTGTGTGTGTGTGTGTGTGTGTGTGTGTGTGGGTGTGGCTGTTCATTTAGTGTCAACTGTCTATGAGAAGAAGAACAGCAAAGATATATGGAGCGAGGAGGAGGTGGCTGAGGGCTCCCAGTATGATGATCTTGCTGACCCGCGGCCACAACCTGAGTAAGACTGCAGGGCAGAAAGAGACGCACACCAAAGGGTTCACTGGTGTTTAAAGGGGGAAACACTGGAACGCAGACGCATCTTCTTTATTCTCACTGAGAATGCACCTTCCCTCATCCTCACTTCTTGGGTTTATTTAAGCCTTAAAACCAGAAAAGCCAAACTGTCCCACGTAAAGGTTTAACTCACAACTTTCTACTCATGAAACTTTATTCATTTATTACTTCCCTGGGTTAACCTTGTGCTATATACCAATTATAGAAGTGAAAAGCACGGCTGATTAAGAGACAGTGGGCCCCCTGGGCACGGACATACAAAAGGCTGCATCACCTCTCCTACATAAGAGCAAGACACACAGACTTCACAGTTGTTTAGCTTCTTTTCGTTGTTGATTTGTGTCCCTTCTTGTGGTCATTTTGTGTCTCTTTGCAGTGGTTTTGCATCTCTTTGTAGTTGCTTTGTGTCTCTTTGTGGTTGTTTTGGTGTCTTTGTGGTCTTGTTGTAACTTGTGTCTCTTTTTAGTCAATTTATGTTTCTTTGTGGTCTTTTTGCAGCTGTTTTGCGTCTCTTTGTAGTTGCTTTGTGTCTCTTTGTGGTTATTTCCCCCCTTGTCACAGTCATAGTGAGTCTCTTTCTGTCTCTTGCAGCTGTTTTGCATCTCTTTGTAGTCATTTTTTGTCTCTTTGTGGTCTTTTTGTGTCTCTTCGTGGTTGGTACGTGTCTCTTTGAGTGACATTTTGTAGCTGAAGGCCTGGGGGGGGGCCCTCACACTTTGGGCCTCTGAGCCTGTGGCCGGTAGACCCGTTCAGTAATCCATCCTGAAAGGGAGAACAAAACTGTCTGAAGAATTTAGCATTATTACACCTCAGCTGAGACTTTAAGCCATGCTTATTTCTGCATGTTGCTGTTCTCTATTGATTCAGTCCAGTGTGATGTGAAATTACTTCAAAGTGTATAATCTTTGTGTTCAGGTATGAAGTAATCCTGAAGCAGAGTGTGGGGACAGAGGATCTGTTCTTGGGCTTGAACAGAAAGGACCCATCCTCCATGTGTTGTGAAGCCATGCTGGTAATTTATCCATATCTACCGCCACAGGATTGTTATATTGAAATACATGTACTTGTTTTGATACTGAAAAAAAAGGAAATGTACAAGGATGTGATCAGGGACGGCAAGAGACACACAATCAGGATGCTCCATTGCCAAGTGTGAGCTGGTTTTGGAGAATTCATTTTAATAATTAGATCATTTCAGGCTCAACAAAGACAGTACATATTTTGAAACCATTTATGGAAAGTATAAAAACTGTGAAGGAGCAAACAATTTGACTGTTATGTAGCACAGATAAGGCAGAGTAAGTGTAACTGTTAATAAAGAATATTAAAAATCTTTATTTTTTTTACCAGAATCCAGGGAATAATGATCTATTACAGCCTTAGCTATTAGAACTGAAAAAGCAATGTTTATTAACATCGTAATGCGGGTGAGATATCTGTATCCTCTTTGAATGAAAGTAAAGATTGAACAGTGTACAATATTAAAGATGCTGACTTCTTCCCTCTCTTAGGTGAAAATCAAACTACCAGACACCGCAGCAACAGATGTAGTCCTGGATGTAAAAGAAAAGTTCCTTGATCTACGGACGCCAAAATAGTAAGGCGTGCTTTGAAAATGTTCTCTTTCATTTTTAATCCCCTCAAGACGGAGCAGCCTCAGCTCAGACCAAAACCTCCCATTGAGACATTTCCCTTTTAATCAGAGGTTCAAGTCAAGATCTGAGCTTCGATTTGCTGTTTTCCCGCCGCTCTTAACATCCTCCTCCCTCAGATACACGCTCTCTCCCTTGTGCTCTCGCTCTGGTCTCCTAACCTGTCTGCTCCCCTCCCTTCAGTAAACTGGGTCTTCATCTCCCACATCCGACCCACAGCCACGGGGGAAAGGCTCAGTTCTTCAGTGAGAGGGAGGAACTGGAGGTGACTCTGCTCATCAAACGCCCCATGGATTTTATCAACATGCAATGAGAAACACTGACTACAGCCAACGACTATTCAAAAGACACGGAGTAGTTGTTTCTACATGTCTTGTCTGATTCCATGAGTATTAGAATATGTTTTTTCTCATAAACATTTGTCTTATTATGTGTTTGTTTTCATCATTTCAGGATGAATGCCTTTATTATGGATGATAATAACTGTGATTGCAAAACACGATTAAGGGGAAAGACATACATTAGGTTAAAATAGTTTCACGTCTGTCGTTACACAATACTCACACGGCCATGTGTGTGTGTGTGTGTGTGTGTGTGTATGTTGTTGGTGACTTTTAGTTGTTCCTTTTCTTTGGGAAGATGCCCACCTCGTTTGGCTCTCAGACTACTGACGCCTCATTAACTTTGGCTGAAAGTTGGAATGCATTTGTGCACAGAAGAGCGTCTGTGGATTTTGTGTCCCATCTCTTTCATTGTTGTCACAATGGGAAGGGATTATTTCAGGGCCAGTAAAGACAGCACAAGTTACATTTTATTAAAAAATGCTTTATTCGCTGCCCCAATGGTTTAAGATGAAAAAACATTAACAAATATTAAGCACAATCTAAAGATGAAAAGCCAGGAGCAGGAACAAGTTTAGAAACAAGAAATAATGGCAATAAACAATCCATAGTTGACCATTAACTTTTAGAAATATTACAGTGACCAATAACTATGTCAACATACATGTGAACACATAACAATTGTATTGATATAGACTTGTAAAAAGTCTGAACCATGTGTTTCTGTGATGCTACACTGTGGACTTGTAACTGAACCATTGCTAATTAAAACCAAAGCTAAGGTAAGTGGGACCAAATAAATAAAATCTTAACATCCAGAAAAACAATTAAGGTTCCGTGTATCAGTGAAGCTGCTCATTGCACAAAGGAGAAACTGCTCATCTTGCAAGTCTTGATGTTAAAATGCAGTGGTGAAAATTATCCAAATACAAGTACTCAAGTACTGTACTTAAGTATTACTTAATATTTTCAGGCATTTTACTTCAGCATCACCATTTCACCATCTCACCACATTGCAGAGTGAGATATAGCACTTTGCACATCACTATTTAAGAGCTCCTTTCTTAGATCACATTTTACTTATATAATTAACAATGAGCCAATGATATAATAGTATTACGCTCTGTATTATGAGTATTTCTTTACTTTTGATAGGCTACTTTAAAACTACAATTTGTTGCGAATACTTCTGTTATTTTTAAAACATCTGGAATGCATGCCATTTAAACTGTAATATTGCATATTTTGCATAAGACACTGATTTGAATATTTCTTCTACCGCTGTTAAAGTGTGAATTGTAAGGTAGGATATTTCAAAATAAACATGCAGAAGCAGCATCCCTGGGTGAGCCGTGCCACACCTCCCAGCGCCGTTACCGCAGCAGCGGCGGTGGTGTGATCACGTGACGCCTGCATTTCCGACACAACAATACAACATTGGTCTGGTCTGCATTCACGCTCCCACTCTTTCCCCCCTCCCTCTCGGTATGGCGGACGGCGAGAGGTCCCCGTTACTATCGGATCTGGGAGATGGTGGTCTTGGCAGCGGTAACGGCGGGGTGTCTCCCGGTGCAGCGCCCTACGGTGTGCCCATCAAACCACAGAGTGAGTATCCATGGTGCCCTCTCTCCTCCAGCCTCAATTAGCCTAGCTAACGTTAGCCGCTAACCTTAGCGGCTAACGTTGTGCCAACTAGCCAACCTAGCAACCGTTACATGTTAGCTTTGGTAGCGTTAGCTAGCTAGCTCTACTGAGCACCGGCAAAACCACGCGCTAAGCTTTAGGTTTACAGCTCAGTAATACTGTCACAACAAATATGTTTAATTCACGTTTCCTGACGCACATTTATGAATATATTTTAACAGCTGAACGGTGGCCACTGTGCTAGCAAGCTAGATAATTGTACCGCTTAGCTAGCATCTGAGAAACACCTGATTTGATTGACACATGAGACAGCCAATACGGAGACTGGTGAGATTTGATGCGACCAATGACAGCTCACATTGGGAGGGACTGTTGGTAGATACGGTAATGGCAGATGTATGGCTCCTAATTGTGTTTGCTTTCAAAAATGGTTGTGTTCAGCCTGCTTGCTAACAATGTAGATCAGTTGCATCTGGTTTCTAGGTTAAACTGTCTCATTTACTACCTCATTCCTTATCAGATGTCTGTCCCTCACTAATACTAGACTCATATTTGTTGAAACTAACCCCCAATCAGCATTCCAAGAATGTTTTTCTTATAAAGCTCCTTTCAGTCCACCTCGAGACTAAATCTTATTAACTTGTTAATCGCAACATAAGAGGTTACTTGTCACGGGAATTTAGGCCTTTTTTTTTCTCAGTCTGTTGCACAACTCCTGTTGTGTTCCCTCAACAATCCCTTCATTTGTTACTGGTCGGACTACTTTTGTATTCACCATTTCCTCCCTTCCTTGCCTCCGTCCCTCTCCAGGCTTCCCTCCGTTCCCCAGCCCGACTCAGCCCTCGGTGCTCCTGGGGGAGGACCCGCCGCCCTACTCCCCTCTCACCTCCCCGGAGAGTGGCAGTGCGCCTGTTATCAGCTGCAGGGTGTGTCAGAGCCTGATCTCCGTGGAGGGAAAGATCCACCAACATGTGGTGAAGTGCGGGGTTTGCAATGAAGCCACGGTATGTTATCAAAGTAACACACTCAAAGCTTTTTTCAAATCACACAAACTAGGCCTACAAAAGACAAATTAATTATTAACTTTCATAAAAAAAAATGGATAAAAGACACCTCTTGAAAAATACATATTGTATCCATGAAGAATAACAAAAATTCAACTTAGTTATTGTACACAGACACACACTTAAGAGTGGGGCACTTACGTTTGAGAGGTATTTCTTGGCCAGTTTACAGCGACTGTGCATTAGCATGTTCATTGTGTTTCCATTCACATACCCTACAACGGTAGAGCGAAGCAGACACACTGTCCTCGTCTAAAACAACACAACTCTCTCTCAATCAGGCGGGTCTTTCAGCTTTGGCGTTATCTCATATGGGATCAGTTTATCTCCCATCTCTCCTCTACTGTATGCAGTTGAAAGACGCATTCATGCACAAATACATGACCAGTATCTTCCTTTTTAAAGGGTTGTTTCACACAAATTACAAACTTCTCGTGGTGTCTACCCACACAGGAGATTTGGTTTTATTTAACTCAGCCTTTGAGATATGTGTCTCTAAGATTTCTGCCTCCATCCCAGTACAATGGAGGTGAATGTCATTTTGTTTTTGGGACGCAAAGCACTAAAAATTCATCTGTTTCCAGAATCGGCGTCCTCATTACTCTGGATAATCCACAGAGATCACAGTGAGGTCACTAACAGTCCCTATAATCCGTCTGGAAATGGTTTTTGGTAGAAAGTTGTTTTTAGAAAGCATTTTTTTTGTTGCTATTTGGTTGAACTAACCCTTAAATGTGCTGGCTGTAGTTTTTACACATCATGAAAAACCTTTATAATTTAGATGGGCTGTTTTTACAAGCTTCCACTCTGAACAATGCCAACCAACATCAACTGGGTCAGCCTCAGTATCCAGATCCAAGGACTCCTTAACAGTGGGAGTTGATTTATATAGTCTGGTGAGGTGAGTGCGATGTCATTTTAATTTATATGTGCACCAAACAATCACAGTGAGACATGCTGTAGACGTGCTGTAGGTCCTCTTCCAGATGTTAGCGACAGCTTTATGATGTGAACTCGGTGTCGACAAATCACAGGATACACAACATGAATATTTAACACTTGTACGAATTCCAAAGCTAAGCGTCGGTCTTCTGATCTCTCAGGCCCGTTTGATGTTGTGAAGTCTCGTCAGTGTTGTGTGATGCTACGCTCCACAAATACTCTGTAAGCTCCTTGCGAGTAGACGAGAGATTTGGACTGAAAAGCACATGTAAGTGTTTGACTTATAACCACCGAGACTCGGAGAAAAAGCCTCTACTTCAGCAACACGGACAGCACCATGGATATATATATATTTATTAAATTTTTATCAAAGCACAGAAAGAGAGGCACTTCTTAAAACAAGCTGTCTGGTGGAGTCACAAGCATTGTCTACTAATTTGCACAAATTCATTCAGGATGTCAACTCTCCTACTGCCTTTACATTCATACCACTTGTTTACCATCATGGGGTTCTTTCCTGATCTGGCAGTCTGAAGTCTTAACTGTTTGACCAAGACTGATTAAAATGCAGATGGAAAAATCAGGCACCAATGACACCAAACGCAGTCGATAGAGCCCACCTGTCCTCTTGATAAAGGTCCCGTTGTTTTTTTAAATGTAGCTATCACAGTTGATTTGACAGCGATACAGTTATGTATCTGGTTATTTGTTGCATCAGGTGTGGAAAGACAACACAAATAAACAAATGCACATCAGGTACACCTTTTCTTTTACCTTCCTGGTCTATGAAAGTTTAGATCATCACTTTGAGGAAAAGGGCCTCTCAGAGAAATGGGTCTAAACGATTGGGCCATTAGGAGAGTTGAGCTGAAGATAAAACACGTTAAATGAGCTCCTCTGTTGTGCGTCAGCGGCAACGCAGATCGGTGTACAGATGGAAGTTGAAATGTGAAATGTGTCCAGATGTACCAACTGGCAAAATGAGCAATTCACAGACGGCGGGAACATATGTACATGTGCAGAAATATGTCCAGGGGGTGCAAAAAGAGATCGATGGACACAACCTACAGAGAACACACAGACGAGCATTCGTCGGCATGACAGATGGAAGTTGCATCGTACAGAATCTTGTTAAGACTCCAGTATTGGCTCCTATCCAAAGATTTGTTTAAGTATGTGGACAGCAGGCAGAGCATAGGTTTGATCTACAGGCTCTGTGCTGGTGTTAATGGGGCTCTCTTTCTGCTGGTGTGTCAGTCTTCTGTTGTTAATTAGCCTGATGAACGAGCCATGTAGCTTTTAATTCAACAAGTAGCGTGAGAAACCGATCAGACGTTAACAATTGTACATTTCACTGCTACAGATTTCTGTGTCTTCCATCGCTGTTAACGTGGTAATATTCATGAGGCAGAACGTCTCTTTTCTCTTCCAGTCGCTCAGTCGTAGCGACGCGGGACACGCCGATCGAGCAGAAGCAACGATTATTATATATCGAGACGACGGCTTCAAACATTCATAAAGAACATCGTACAATTTATAGCTTGTGGGAAAGATTACTCTCCTGCAGCTGTACGGTATTTTGTTTTGAATTAATCCATTTTTGTTTTAAAATGGGCAGAATAATAGAAACAGCTGTCAGTATAATGTTCTACATTTCAGCAGCAGCCTCCAGAATGACATTACAGGCTTCATGAAGGTGGGATTTATTGCAGGACTGTTGTATTAGACTGGGCTGAAAGTAATTTAAATGTTGACACTGACAAATCTCTCTATTACAGTCATTTTAATAAGTAAAGGTGACTGAAATTTGAGAATCCCCCGTGTAATGACTACATGTAATATTAGCTTTCCCTCCCTATCATTACCTCCCTCCCTCCAGTGCAGACACAACCTCTCCTCCCACAGCTGTTGTAAGTGATATTGATGACGGAGCAGGACGCTCATAGTACTCCATCTGATCTGGTTAGTCAGAGTGTGATGACGCAGTGGAGAGAACCATCAGCAGGACGTTCTGTTGGGTCCAGAGGAAGGCGTGTTAATGGTATAGCTGTGAGTGTTTGTTCTCTGCGTGAGCTGAAACTATGTGCTGGACAGCTGATGTTGGCCTCGTGGGATGACACAAAGTAGGCTGCACCAACAAGACCTGGTCGTAAAAATAATATATTATGCGACCAATGTGAATACTAAATACTGTAGAGCGTACAGCAACAAAAAGCTTCTAATATACTGTAGCAGCCGACTGCACGACCAAATCGTATCGTATGAAAGTCACACTATTGATGCACCTGTTGCTTTGCAGAGAGTCCCAGAAGGCTTCAGTAAATGTCATCGCGCCAGACTAACTGTTTACTGGTTTCACTGGTGTGATTACATTTATGTTCACTGGAATTTCAATAGAGGCACCCAAACTCTTCCACAGAGCCTTTTTGTGGCGCAATAATACATTTTAAGCATTTCTTGCAAAGAATGAGCACTCAACGCTTGATGTGTTAGTTCAAGTCTTATATCACCTATTTAATATTACTATAATAATAATATGATGACTCTGTTCAGTCGTTTCAACAGCAACGAGCAGCTCCTGAACCGATAAGGTTGACGGAGCTCCACCGGCATCACGATGTATCATGAAAACTGTCCCTTGATTCCGTGCCCACGACTGCAGTACAGCAACTTTCTAATGCCTCCCAGAATACCTCTCTCTCTCTCTCCCTGAAGTAGTGTTGGTTAATTCTCATCCGTCAAGAATAATTGGCTTGTTATCTACTCCCATTGTAATTCCTCGTTCTCCTGTCTTATCTCTTCCCGCTGTGCCCCTGCACGTCTCCCTCTGCAGCCCATTAAGAACGCCCCAGCAGGGAAGAAGTACGTTCGCTGCCCCTGCAACTGTCTGCTCATCTGCAAAGTCACCTCCCAGAGGATCGCCTGTCCCCGGCCATATTGGTGAGAGATTCTTTTCCGTGTGTGTGTGTGTGTGTGTGTGTGTGTGTGTGTGTGTGTGTGTGTGTGTGTGTGTGTGTGTGTGAGACAGAGAGAGAGAGCAGAGGAAACAAGGTGCAGTGGGAGCAGCAGCCTCCTCAATTAAGGCTGTGCTCCTGGCTCCTGGCGCAGTTTGCATGCGGTGCTCAGTGAGTCGGATGAGGAAGTAACAGCCTCATTAGAACGCGTTTCACTTCTGCACACCGTCCGTGTTACGTGGGCTGTATGCTGTGAGAGGTTGGGCCAAATTTAATGGAGCAATGGGGATTGTGTTGCGGTTTAATCTGCACCTTGCAGCTAAATATCACATCATTTATTTTGCATGTAGCTTCTTTAATTATGAGCTAAATACCTGCTACTAACCAAATACTCGCATAGCAATTTTATTTCTATATACTGTACTATACTACTATACTACTATAAGGGAGCAAAATGAGCACATACGTCTCTTTAGAACATTAACGGGTGACAGTAAACTGTTCCGTGAGTTATAATAAATGTCCTTTTTTATTTTCCAGTCCATGAAGACGTCGGTTGCTAGAAGTTCAAATACAGTTTGGGAAAGAAAAGTTTCAGTCGGCGTCTGTCAGGAAATGAGCGAAACAAAAAGCCATAAAACACTGTTTACAGGCCCAACAGATGTGTTGAGATTGTTTTATTGTAAAACAAACAGAAGGCTCATTTCAGTGTCTGGAAATGAACGGCTTTGGCAGCTCCTCTGAACATCGTGCTGCTGCTGCTGTGTGATGCTGGTAAAGAGATACCGGGCCGTTACGTTGTTGGCTATCTTTTATTTGGAGGGTTAATTTCCTGCTGCAATGTAAGTCTGTATAATTCTAAACTGTGCATCACAAAATCTGTTGTTCTGATGATCTGCAGCACATAATCCATCTGTCAGCTTCAGTGCAGATCATAAGTCTGAGAGCTAATTAGAGTAAAAATTCATTTTTGCCATAAATACACAAAGAAATTTGTGTTTTTCAAACTAAATGACATCTTAAAAAAACAAAACATATTTCACAACTTACCCATAAACCAGTAATCTGCTTTGAAATGATCGCACATTACGACTCTTTAGGAACGAAGCAGGAATCTTGTCCCCAAAATGAGTTTCAGTGTGAACTTTCTTTGAAGATATTGTCTCTGAACTGTGTGTTTATTGTATCACAGGTGTTCTTTAGATTAAAAGACTCTTTGTTTCCAGAACACAACATCATTTAGCTTTCATAGCCGGCAGGGGATCCTGCATGTTTCACAAAACGTGTGGAAAACATTAGGGGTGGGAATCGCCAGAGATCTCGCGATACGATATTATCGCGATATTTGGGTCACGACACGATATTATCGCGATACTTAGATATTATCGCGATACTTGGGTCACGACACGATATTATCGCGATACTTCGATATTATCGCGATACTTGGGTCACGGTACGATATTATCGCGATACTTCGATATTATCACGATACTGCGATATTCTGAGTATTGTGATAACATATATTGCGATTTATTACTTTTTTCAACTTCAAATTATGTCTCCAAAGGAAACCTGTGTCAACAACATGTTTTATCTGAGTTCTTTCTCTGATGTCTCCATCTTTGTTTCGACCAACTTCCTACCAATCACGCACGCAGACCCGGCACCTCTGCTGACCTCAGCAGAAAACAACTCAGCACCATCTAGTGGACTGAAAAAGCAATTGATTTGATTTATTTTGATTTATTTTTAATTTTTAAATAGTTTATATAATAAAGTATTGGCGTCCGTGTATCGATATAATATCGCCACGCAAAATATCGCGATACTATGCTGTATCGATTTTTTTCCCCCACCCCTAGAAAACATCAGCCATGCTGCTTTCATCCTTTTATCCAAGCTGCTCCTGGGAGGGGGCTGCGATAATGATGATGATGATGTTGCCGTAAATCAGCAGTCGGCCTCACTGACTCACAGTAGCTCTACTGTCTCTCAACACGATGTTGTGACGTCCAAAGAATATCTACCAAAGAAAGTGCAGGCGTCTGCTGCCGTCATTGGTTGTTCCTCGTCATGCGACATGACGCGCTGCAGGGTCCTAGAAGTTGAGCTATTTATATCTTTTGGGCGCAGCCGTCGCACCCTGAAAAATAGTCTCTGGAAAAGGTTGTGAGGTTTCCTCCGAGGCCACTCGTCCTGCATCACATGTCTCTGGAGGGTTTACCTCCTCTCGTCACTGCTTAGCATTCAGACGTCTCCGTGCTGCTGTCTGATCAGGGACGCTGAGCGACCGCGGTAGTCTGAGGAGGAAGTTGATTAAAGAAAAGCAGTCTTAATGATAATGAGCAGATTGGCTGCTGATGAATCCCCCAAAAAAGTGAAGCTGTCGTCAGCCTTTCCACACCGACGCCTCGGGCGGTGCTAATTAGCTTGCACTTACGCTGAGTGATATCTTGAGTAGGTTGTGGTGTGAATGTTCATTTTCTTGTTCTGTCTGCGTCTCTTCTAGTAAGAGGATAATTAATCTGGGTCCAGTTCATCCTGGTCCGGCCAGTCCTGATCCCCAGCCGGCCGGGGCCCGGGTCTCCTGTGGACACTGCAGCAACACCTTCCTGGTACCACACTCGCTCTGTCTAAACAGAATAATGTTCATTCATTTCACTTCTGTGGCCTTGATGAAATACCCCCAGGATGTAGAATCACAACACAGACACAGTTTAAGCAATAGTTTGCTTTCTTGCTGAGCGTTGGATGAGAAGATTGATTCCACTCTCACGTCTCACGTCTGTCTGTCACAGCCACCAGCGGGCTAGCTCAGCTAGCTTTAGGCTTTCAGACAGACATGAGTGGTATGGATCGTCTGATCGTCTTTGAACTTTTTCCATAAAGGTCTACTAACTAGCTTTTTTACTTCTTTTTCATTTCTTTATACAAAATCGAATTCATTTTCTCTTCCCAACCTCAAAGCTTTTTAAGAGTTAAATCAAACTACCATCATTTTCTAAGCATAGGTTTATAGTTGTTGTTTTTTTTTTTTATGATGATGAAATTATTATTCTCTAATTAATTAATTAATAATCAACAATGGCATAAAACAACATGTATTGATCGCTCTGACGAGCAGGAGGAATTGCAACGTCAGTCTCTGGCACAGGTCCCTCTACGGCCTCTTTAGATGATCTATATCTGCAATAAGATCACATCCCCTACACGGAGCCAAGACCCGTTAAAGGCGTTTATGAAGAGCTGATGCATTACTATGTACAGTAGCTGAATAATATCACTGCTCTTGGCTTCGGCGTGAAGCTTTTAGCGTTTGTCCGCTGAAATATCTGGTGACACTTTCAGCAGGGCTGCGAGGTCTCTGTTGTGAAATGTACTGTAGCGCAGCCACAACAGTGAATTACTGAAAAGACCCAAAAACATCTTTGCACCGGGCCAAGTAAATGTTGAGTTATTGGTGCAGATCAATAACCCCATCAACCCTGCGCTGATATATATATATATATATATATATATCGGGGCCATTTTGTGCTGAAGGGGGGAGGAGAATTTTAACTCACTGCTCTCTTAACAATGTGTGCGACAGGTAAAGATGGTGTGGATATATATATATATATATATATATATATATATATATATATATATATATATATGACCAAAGAGTGGAGGGCGGGAAGGAGAAAGGGAAGAATGGAGTTAGACGTTGGATGGATGATTGAGGGTGTTTTGCATTCATCGGACCTTTGCTGCCTGCTTAAAGACAGGGAGGCTGAGTGAAAATACTAATCTGTGCCCTGGGTGGCGGTGCGGTGATCCTCTAGTCGCAGATCTACTGATGATGTTCTCTGTGCTTCCAATACAGAGTGTTTTCCTCTTCAAAACAAGACGAATGCACAGCATGCACAGTGTATTCTGCCCTGCAGGCTTAACAAATGTATAAACACGCCCAACGTTGGGGAGGAATAAATGTCTGCAGCCTGAGAGGAGACTGTTTCTCTTTGTCATCTCTGTGGCTGGTGCTGAGCACCTGTTGGCAAGAGCTGGGATGCTTTTTGTTAAGATTCTTAAAGTAATTAATCCATGAAGCAGCAGCAGGTGTGTTTATATAACACCGCCTGTAATCCCACAAGGAATTTATTCTAAATTTGTACATTTATTATTAGTATTTGTCCCATCAATGCAGATTTGTACTCTCATTGATTTAAATAGGGAATTATTCAGCAATAAGTCATTTAATCATCAATAGATAATTTAAGTCAAACATTTGCTTCTCAAATGTGAGGATTGTTGCTTTTCTCCGTGTTCTATCATTGAACTGCTTTTTATTTATTGTTTTACAGACGATACTATTAGTCAGCTGTTTTACTCCAGTGTGCAGCGTTACACCCCCTCCATAAGTCCCTCAGGTCTCTTCTATACAAACCTTCTGGTCAGCACAAACGCATTAAGAAAACAACATGAATGCCAAATGCCAACACATTGTAAACGCCTTTAACACCTCCACATGTGTGCACTGCCATCTCTACCTTTCCTCACCTCGTGCATGATAACTCTCTGTATATGTTCATGTCGTGAGCAATGTCTTCTGATTGTGATTGTAAGCCAGAGTATAAACACCGGGCTGTAACGTCCTGGTCGTACTGGCTTTATATTCGTTATGACTTCCGTGTCACATGTGCGTGTTGGTTTCTGGCTGCAGCTGGAGGTGACATGTCTTTGTCTTTGTGATTTCAGTGGACAGAGTTCACAGACCGGACGCTGGCCCGGTGCCCACACTGCAGGAAAGTGTAAGTAGCTGTAAGCGATTCATCCATCACATCCCGTCACTCCCCACTGAGCGTCTACATTGTAGATTTACACCCTGAGGCGGCCTGCTGAAGCTTTAACTCTGTGGAACGGAGTCACTCGGTGAGCGAGCAGGTCGTGGCTTCAGGGTCTGCAGCAGCAGCAGCAGAGAGCTCACGTGTCTCACGACGTCATGAGGTCTCTGATCCGTGGGATTTAGCTCCACTTGTGTTTGGTACCTCAGGAAGTTCCTTTGACTTTGCTGCAAACCACATTCATGTATTCTACATTCTGCGTAAGCTTCTTAACACGGTGAGCAAAGTTCACCGGACTTTAGGAGCTGGAATCAGCCGGCATGTGATGCGTATCAAAAATGTGTTTCAAGTATGGCAAATCTGTGATATTGCAGGTTTTTTTATGCCAATACGGCTTCAGGTCGTCCGTCTGTCCGTCCCTTTGTTGGGAACGAACACCTGGAGGGAATTTCTTCAAATTTAGCAGACACTTGGCATTAAGGAAGAACTCATTAGAATTTGGTGGTCAAATGTCATTGTAGCCATAACTCAAGAATGAATATGCTAATTGTGAAAAATTCAGACAAATGTCTGTCCAAAATATCATCACTTCATCATTTCCTCCTATTAGACATCGATGAAGGGCATAGAACCGCGAGGTGGCCGTTCTAGTTGTGTTTGATGACTGGTTACGTCTAGAATTCTCAACACAACTGTGTCGATAAAACTTAGTTTTAAGTTTTTGTTGTACATTTAGGAGTAATGGAAGCAGCCTCCAGGCGTGTTCCTGCAGTCTGTCAGACACACAGAGCAACAGGTTGCCTCCAGTCTTTGAACCTCTCTGTGCTGAGAAGGAGGCGTCATGTGTGTTGTTTTACTGCGATAGCTTTAGTCGTCAGAGTTACGGTAGTCAGATCGGGAAAAAGCCCCAAAATCCTGGATGGAGCCTGCACTCGTGTTTCTGCAGCTGTATCTCCGTCATCGTTCATGTGTTACTTCAGCCCTGAACATTCCATAAAGAGTTCACCTGCTTTGGTTGCAGTAATGAACATGTCTATTATGTTGATTGATCCTGGAGTAGGATTCAAAAAAACATTAAAGATGCCAAATTATGTTTCAACCCACGTCATTATTTAATAGGACGTTTTCAAATATATTTAGACATGGGGAAACACGGGTGAAATATTGCAATTAATGTTTGTCTGAATTCTTTTCAGCTGCTCCAGCTTCAGCGTTCCGTTATCGTTCATGCTGACTCACTCACTGGGAACTCGAATAGCACGGAGCCATCTTTATTAATAACGCCTGTGCTGCTCCTACTGCGACAGATCAAAGTCCCTGCTGTGAAAAATACTCGTACTTACAGGGTCATATCATTGTGTTGTATTTGAATTAATTTCCTAATCAAATGAATCCCCCCCCCCCCCTCTCTCTCTCTCCTCTGTCGGCCCTGCAGCTCATCCATTGGCCAGAGGTATCCCCGAAGGCGGAGCTTGTGGTGTTTTCTACTCTGCTTGCTATTCAGCATCTCCACCGCCGGGCTGATGGTGAGTGGACGCCACACTGACATCCAACCGAGGGAGAGCTCTTTTAATCATAAGCTTTAATATGAGACGATCAATAAGTGGCCTGTAGGAATTAAGGAAAATAATAACTATTGTCTCATCTTTTTCAAATCTATCCTCCGTCTTTGTTATTTAAAATATGCAAATCTTACAATTGCAGATAAAACAAAGGCAGTAGGAAAAAGCTGTCCGCTTTAAAATCTCCCAGCTGTACGTTTAACATGGAGGGGGTGCAGCTGTACGTTTAACATGGAGGGGGTGCAGCTGTACGTTTAACATGGAGGGGGTGCAGCTGTACGTTTAACATGGAGGGGGTGCAGCTGTACGTTTAACATGGAGGGGGTGCAGCTGTTGGATAAAACAAGAGTGCAACAGTAGAACTATCTCCCGACCATAGATCACAACTGTACAGACAGTCAGCAGAGAATACCACCCGGTTACTACACAGTGGCTGCATTCTGCTTCATAAACAGCAGAGGGTGCAAGACGAGCATGAAACGGCCTCAGACAGTACAGACCCGTTTAACACAGGAGGCAGACGTGCCTGTCAGCATGGAGAGCACTTAGCAATGTGCACACAATGAGAATGCTGTATTGACAGCATTGCGTAATGCTGGTGTAGTGGCAGTAAACGCCGCACCATGAGATCGGGTTGATTTAATTCTAAAGTATGGCGCAGGAGCACAAGTTTTGACAGTTTTAATCTCCGAGCTGCGTCGGTAAACTTTTATCGGCAACAAGTAACGGATCAAACTTTGCTTCCAGACTGCGTTTTAATTAGAGGAATACCGAAGCAACGGTTTTAAAGTACATCAAGGTAGTTAAGAAGATCCATCGCCGTAACAGCTGTGATGTGTTCCCAACTCAGCAACATGAGCTAATAGCTGCCATTTAAAATGTTAAGGCCCCCGAGAGCAGCTTGAATCATTAAAACGTCACACATCGTTTACAGGAGAAGAGGGAAGGCATTAACTTAAGGCTGCGCTCGACGTTACTCTTTAAGGATATTTGATGTTTTTCTCAGCCTGCATGAGCTGGTTTGATTACCTCGTGGTTCGATGCGGCTGCCGGTCGCGCTCTCTTTAAATAACGATGACGAGAATATGCAGTGCACACAAACGCGTACCTGTAACGCACACAAGAGCTGGTCCCGGGCTGAAACATGCTCACTGGTTTATTCTAGATCACGTTAATCATCAGAGCCAGTGCTGTGTGTCATCCAGCAGATCTATGAGTGTCAAAATGTTATTCATTAGAGCAATTCTATGATATTCCCGACAGCACTTTAACAATTAATACATATAGATGAATAAAATGCCTCTGAAGTAATGCTCCCGAACCCTATTTCGCCTTGTTCTCCCCATATTAGCTTTACTCCAGTGTTGTGACTTTGAATTCATATTTCCATATTCTCAGAAAATTCCTGTGGGTTCTCTCAAAGTCACTTTTACCTCATTAAATAATTTTCTTCGAAGCAGCTGCACACTCAATACTTGATGGTGAAGATATTTTCTCTCTCACCCCCCCCCCCCCCCCCAGTCACTCTCGAGTATTGAATGCTTCCATGGAAATTAGTGCATTTGCTACAATTCCGTGGCGCTGCATCAGTCTGGTGCAGGCGGATTGATCAGACTGTGGATACATAATTGAAGGAGTGACTTTAGACCGGCTCATGTTTTAACATTAGAAATCTCTGGATTGTTGGATGGAGCATGAATGTGTCTCATAATAAATGCAAAGCACATTTTAGTTGTAGCTTTAGCTCCGTGTTTGCTGCTTCCTGTGTTGCCCGACTGGTCTCGTGCTCATGACCGTCACCATAACACCCTCAGCCTGTACTCCACAATGCTTTGTCAGCAGCATCTGATTCTCCCAATCGTCCGTTTAGGCCGGAACGTGGGCGAAGGCTCAGACCTACCAGGGGATCTACGCCTCGTGGGCCGCGCTGCTGCTCCTGGTTCTCGGCACCTTGGCTCGGGCCTTCTACTGGGCCTGCATGAGGGTCAGCCAGCCCCTCCAGAACTTCACATAGAGCCCCCTCCAGCACCCATGCCGCTCCTCTCCTCCCAACCCAACCAGGCAGGAGGAAAGAAAAAAAAAAAAAAAACACAGAAAAACCAGATTATTTATTTAAATCCAACTCCCTCCCCGTTTAGTCAAATATGTTTCTAAAACTGGATGGCGGTGGCTGTGGCGGTGGCTGCTATATATCTATCGGTAACTATGACGACGCATATAGCCTAATGTACTGTTTATCTGTTCTAATCTCGTGGCCAGTGTGGGGCTCATTTTAACATCACCGTTCTTCTTCTACTACCCCCCCCCCCCCCCCCCCCCCCCCCGCGTGCTGTTTCTACATTTTGGCTTTCGTCTGTGGCACATGAGTTGCACCCTTGCAACCTCTACGCTTAAGGGCTTGAAGCCAAGTCTTACGTGTGAATTTTTGCTCCTGACTTTGTTCCGGGGGGGGGGGGGGCCCGCTCCCTCTTCCAATCCTAATTTGACCATTTGGTTGAGTGTTTTAGCATTTTTCAAAATGTTTAAACAGAGAAACAAGTGATTTCTGTGAAAGCGGCGATGAAGTCAGATGAAGCTAACTAATCGATACCAGCGGAGGACGTGTGGCTGGAGGGACACCAGCCCCCTTTTGCGAAGCAAAAAGATCAAGTAGGTGTTGAAATGTGTCTGAAAAATGTAATCCAGCAGCACGTGAATAGGCTACCATGTTTTTTAAACTCAGTGTTTTCTGCTGAATTATCCCCCTGGGACCGACTTTGATCCAAAGCAGCTTGAAAGCCTTAAAAGGAAGTGCGGTAGAAGGATTCAACGCGCACACACACACACACACAATCACACACACACACACACACACACGCACACAGAGATGCCGACACACAACAAAAGGAGGGTGCTCTTTAGAGTTTCAACGGCTCACAAACCAGCTTGTCAAAGGCATCCCAGCCTCCCTCTTCAAAGACGGACCTGCTAACCGATTTTCTCCATATTGGTCCTTCACCTTATTTCGGGCATCCCACTTTAAAGTTTGATATTTTGTTCTGGTCCCGTAAACCACATCTGTCATCCAAACTGTAGCCAACAGGTTTACTTTTATACAAAGTTTTTTTTACTGTTCATTTTCCCGTTATACCTAAATACCTATTTTAATTGCACGTCTCCAATTGACGCATCATGAGCAGCAAAATGTGGCACAAGCCTTCCTCCCATTGCTAAGAGGCCGTTTACTTCATTACATGCGTCTGTATGGTTTGACCTGGATTGATTTTTCTGCTGCTTGGCTTCCCGAAACACACCAAAAATATGAAACAAAACACGAAGAGGTATTGGCGGCAACAACATTGATATCTGAGTGTGAGATGTGTTTTTGGAATTGCTTTCTGTTGTTGTCTGTAAGCTTTCATGCTCTCAAACCGCACTACAGATTTGTCTGGGGAGAGGACGAAGCTGAATTTTAAGGGCCTGTTTGTATGTTTTGCTAGCTGAGGTTGAATCTATGAAAGCAAAACAACAGTGGGCTTAAAAATACATTGCTACAGGCTCCAGATAGCAGCCCCAGAAGCCCGGGCTGTACATGAAAATACATCAAAGCTACCAAATAACAAACTGCAATAGGCGTGAAAGCACCCTGTTGCTAAACTGACAGGGTTTTGTATACATTTGGGACAATTCATGGTGAAAATATCTCCGGTTTTTGTCATTGAAGATGGCGGCTGTTCTTGAGCTTTCTAGTTGATTGGT
Organism: Lycodopsis pacificus; assembly: GCA_028022725.1. Taxonomy (NCBI): domain Eukaryota; kingdom Metazoa; phylum Chordata; class Actinopteri; order Perciformes; family Zoarcidae; genus Lycodopsis; species Lycodopsis pacificus. The sequence continues at coordinate 22,840,552 of CM051700.1, read as the reverse complement.
CTTCTTTCAGGCCTGTTGGAATATCTAAAAGAGGAAACGCTCTACCGACCACACACTCTCAATAGGTCAGTAACGTAAACGCACTACATGCTACATCCTCACTCATCGAGTCCCATCATGACTTCTCCGTCTGTGGTTCTGAATGTGGTAACATTTCTTTTTGTTTTGATTGTAAATATATTTGTTGTTTATGTACAATGAAAAGTGACGAATTATGTTGCACTCCGAGCTCGACGCGACGGCGGTGATGGCCGCGGACGTTTTGTTTGTTTTAAAGAAGGTTATTTTTGCAACTCTTCACCCGTTACATATTTAATGATTTGATGAACTACTAACCTAATAAGCCTCTGGACACCCATTCGTGTCCAAATCTTTAACCACAGAAACACATCAACGTACTCGCAAGCAACAAAACATTATGACCGAATCGCATTCTCAAGCAATGACATTTCTCTCTCTCTCAAACAAACACCCAGCACCTTATACAGTAGTGAGAAACACTGCAGACACCAAGTAAGATGAGAAGAAGTTACCCTGCTTGACTGAACTGAGGTCGCAAACTGTTCACATGGAAGTGTCATGTTATTTATTATACACGCTGCAAAAAAAAGGCCACAAATAAGTCATTGATCAAGTCCGAAAATCGTATTTATTGTGGGAAAAAGTCTGTTGTGGAGCGAGATAATCTATCTTTCTTCAAGACTGGACCAATGACATTTTGTTTTTGATTTGATTCGGTTACTGCAATGATCCACCGGTTTCAAGTTGTGTTCAGTGCATTGCTTTTTAAGACTGATGGTAAAACATAAGATTGGAGGACATGGTTGACGTGGCTTGTTTGAGGAGACCTTTTTTTTGCAGTTGAAGTGATCATGTTTTATCCATGACTGCAAAATGAAATCAATCATGTTAATGCCAATAATCAAGAACCTGGCTGATGCTCTTTTCAGAGTTTGTTTACACACAAATAAAGACATGATGATGTACAAAATGGCTCACATGAGTTCTTTTTTTATTTACCAAAACACAGGATCTGATAACGCCGTGAATCTCGGTTCATATATTTGGGGGGGGGGGACTTTACGCTTAACGGCAAGGTTGGTAATCTTGAGAAACTAGCAAGAGTACGCTGGATTTAAAAAAATGTAAGTAGCTTCCAGCACTAGCCCTAAAAGTTGGTAAATATAGTAACGCCTCTCTTCTTCCTTTATATTCTGCTTCTGTCTTGTTCCCGTGTACACGAATGGTTCCCAACCTTTTTTGTATGATGTAACCCCTCAGCCCAATCCGATGAGCTCAAGTGAGACCGACTACCGTAAAAAATGTATTTGTTACTTTAAGCTAACAGTTTCAGCCATTTATCCGTTACTTTAAGTGAACCGTTTCAGCCATTTATCCGTTCCTTTAAGCTAACAGTTTCAGCCATTTATCTGTTACTTTAAGCTAACAGTTTCAGGCATTTATCAGTTTCTTTAAGCTAACAGTTTCAGCCATTTATCCGTTCCTTTAAGCTAACGTTTCAGCCATTTATCTGTTACTTTAAGCTAACAGTTTCAGGCATTTATCAGTTTCTTTAAGCTAACAGTTTCAGCCATTTATCCGTTACTTTATTAAGCTAACAGTTTCAGCCATTTATCCGTTACTTTATTAAGCTGACAGTTTCAGCCATTTATCCGTTACTTTAAGCTGACAGTTTCAGCCATTTATCCGTTACTTTAAGCTGACAGTTTCAGCCATTTATCCGTTACTTTAAGCTGACAGTTTCAGCCATTTATCCGTTACTTTAAGCTTACAGTTTCAGCCATTTATCCGTTACTTTAAGCTGACAGTTTCAGCCATTTATCCGTTCCTTTAAGCTAACAGTTTCAGCCATTTATCCGTTCCTTTAAGCTAACGGTTTCAGCCATTTATCTGTTACTTTAAGCTAACAGTTTCAGGCATTTATCCGTTTCTTTAAGCTAACAGTTTCAGCCATTTATCCGTTACTTTATTAAGCTGACAGTTTCAGCCATTTATCCGTTACTTTATTAAGCTGACAGTTTCAGCCATTTATCCGTTACTTTAAGCTTACAGTTTCAGCCATTTATCCGTTACTTTAAGCTGACAGTTTCAGCCATTTATCCGTTACTTTAAGCTGACAGTTTCAGCCATTTATCCGTTACTTTAAGCGGACTGTTTCAGCCATTTATCCGTTACTTTAAGCGGACTGTTTCAGCCATTTATCTGTTCCTTTAAGCTAACAGTTTCAGCCGTTTATTCGTTACTTTAATTGGGATAATTCATATAGTTATTAAAACGAGTGAAATCAAACCATTTTTCTTTTTGTTGAACGTTAAGGACACCAGTTTTAGAACCACTCATTTAAAGCTTTGTACTTTAAAAAAAGAAGCCCAATCATCCTCAATTTAAAAAAAAAAAAAGAAAAGCTTTATTTATTTTTTCCTATTCCCACAAAATGTTGGAAAGAAGCTCATCTTTTTCTCACACGACTTGGCCCCTGTCGGCCTCTTGAGTTTCATGCGGATATATTTTTTGCCTGGACACAAAGAGATGGAGGGATTAAGGACATCGAGAAACCTTTTAGAAACCACAGCTCCCCGGAGAGCAGCACGAACCAGAACGGCTGAGAGACCAGAAAGTGGAGGGGGATAAATAAATAAATGAATAAAGGTTAGTCCCATAACCTTCTGGTTTTAAGTGAGAGGGCATTCGTTTGCTTTTATTCTGTGACACGCTCAGCTTCTCTCTCACACGCTGCTGCTCTAAAAGGCTTCAGGTCCATTTTATTGACTGAAGTTTTTATTCGTGACATTATACGGGAAACGTTGCTGTCTCTGCTCTCCACTTTTGTTCATTCTGCCATGTTGATAGTTTCCCCTTGTGAGGTACTTCAGTGGCGGTTCAGATGTGGGACTCGTACGATGGTGTGAGGCAGGAGGGAGAAAGGAAACCTCATTTGCTCTAAATCTTATTTGGTGCCTTTTCCATCATGACGGTCACTCCCCGGCAATATAACATTATTATGCTTTTTGCACATCAGTTCACAGCTGAGGGATATTTTGCTCATTGCTATTTAGCTATTATTCGGAAATAATGTTTCAATGAGAGTTATTTATCCAACAGCATGACTCGAGCCTTTGAAAATGCAGCAACACAACAAATCCTGCGTTGGAATGGTTTGACAAAGCTTTTTTGTTTTGTTTTGGATGATATACGTGTTTCTGATGCAAAGATTCACAGAGAAATTGGTGTTAAGAGAAATCCCTAAAATACACTAAAGAGTATGTGAGAAAATATGAGGTTGAATTATGGCTTTGCAAAATGGCTGCAGTTCACGTTTTTCCGACGGTTGGAGCGTGCAGCGATACTCAATGCTGCTAGCTCGCGTAGCGCCACTGAGCTAGCTAACGTTACGGCTCAGCCGAGGAGGACGCCATCAAAATTGCGGGTGTAGGTTTTTTTGGCCCCTTTGAGCTTCTACTTAACTACATTTAAGAAGCAAATATTGTACTTTTTACTCTACTATATTTAATTGACAGTTAATAGTTACAATGCATATTCTGATTAATATAAAATATACCATCAACTACTAAATTATTATACATTAAGTACATAAAGTAGTTAAAATTTGCCTTTACCAGCAGCAGCATCATTGATTACTATAATCTGAAATGGACCATTCTGCACATGAGTACTGAAGTATATTCTGATGCTAATACGTATGTGCTTCATATAAATACGTAAGAATTAGAATGCAGGACTTCTACTTGTAACAGAGTATTTATACACTGAAGTATTACTACTTTTACATCAGTAAAACATCCGAGTCCTTCTTCCACCCCTGCTCAAAGCGGTTTATCCTGATACAATCAATTATTTTCGTCTCTGCCGCCTCTGTTTTATTGCTTTACATGTATTAACGGAGCTCAATCAAACCAAAGCTGTTTTAAGTTATTCCACACACACTCTCTCTCTCTCTCTCGCTCTCGCTCTCGCTCTGAATGTCTCACTCACAGAGCTCCTCTTGCACAGAGTCAGTAAATATTGCAGCAGTAAGAAAAAAAGAACAGGGCAGCGACTTGCTTAAGCCTTGATCCCGCTTACTTCTAACAGGATTTGACCCGTAAGTCCCGGAGCATGACCCTCATCTGCTGCAACACTATCATCCTGTTTAACATACACTCTCACTATTGTCCTCCTGACACACACACACACACACAAGGACACATTTGAGGGCCCCGAAACCATCGCTGCACTCCTCCCCGTCCTCCCACACGTACACACTCACGCATGCACCCACTGTGTGATGTAACGCCGCTTAATTTTACGCATAACATGCAACCTGATGGATCCAGCTAAATGTAAATCGTGGAAGAAGAAGAAAAAGAAAACGCTCCTGGTGCCACGAAGAAAGAAGGAGAGGAATAAGGAGCTGACAAGGGAAGGAGGGAGGAAGATGATGAAGAGGTGGTGGTGTCTGAGGAGGAAGGGGGGGGGCGAGGTGGGTTAACTCACTGCAAGAGGATGATACGATTGAGTGAGTGAGAAAGAGAGAGAGATGAAGGGAGACGAAGGAGAGGAGAGATTGAGCAGGCAGCTAAGCACCAGATTAAACTCCGGGGTCGTCAGCTGTAAAACAAACAGTCCTTTTAGTGGGGATCAGATCCAGACTTAGCCCCCCCCCCCCCCCCCCCCCCCCCCCAACCTCCCTCCACACACAGTTGGTCACAGAGGAGATAATACCGCTCTCTGAAGGAGAGGGAAAGAAGAAAAAAAACAGGATGACAATCTTGGTGGAAAGCAAATTCCCATCTCCCTAAATTGCCCCTCAGGGAATGTGAAGTTTGATTATGCCCGGGCAGATTCATTATATGTGAGTGTTTTGTCTTCCCTCCACAGCGTCTGTTGGTGATAGACCGGGCTAATATCTGGAGAGGGTTTTTTCTTTCTTCCCTCTTACAACTCTCGTGTTTCTATTACATCTTTACAGTAATATTCCCCTGACAGCGGCGCTCGCCTCAATATTCAGCCTGTTTGTTTAAATCTCTCTCTGTCTGGCTTTGGATGCTGTCTGGGCGGCTCCATCAGTCCGAAGGCTCAATTTCCAAACTGTCAGCTTTTATGCTCACTGTGAGGCCTCTTCCTTTGGTGTGTGTGTGTGTGTGTGTGTGTGTGTGTGTGTGTGTGTGTGTGTGTGTGTGTGTGTGTGTGTGTGTGTGTGTGTGTGTGTGTGTGTGTGTGTGTGTGTGTGTGTGTGTGTGTGTTCTCCTTGTACTGCTATCTCTGAGAGCACCAGTTGTAGAGATTGGGAGCGTTTGTTGGAGGGTGAGGATATTTTCGCTTCAAAGGGCAGATTGAGGGTTGAAGTGGGCAAACGGACGTATCGATCTCCACGCAACGTCCTCTCTGGAGCTTTTAACTGTATTGTGGGCGACTGTGGCTAAGTGGCGAGCAGGGCCGTCTTTCAATCAGAGGGTCGGTGGTTCGATCCCCGGCTCTGGCTCCGCTAGTTGCATGTCGATGTGTCCTTGATCGAGACACTTAACCCCAAAATTGCTCCCGTAGCTGTGCCTACGGTGTAGAAATGTGATAGAATCTGAATTGTATCCCTTTGGATAAAAGCGTCTGCTGAATGACTGTAATGTATCACACGGTCTTCATCAGCTCAGTTGCCCTGCAAGTGTAGGTTGCCAAACATCGTTTTAATCGCATCCGTGCTGTGTTAAATTGTTAATCTTGACAACTTGTCAACAACGGAGGAAACTAACTGTACTATACCATGGTATAGTGCGGATATCTCTCTCAATAACATAACCACCTGAAATGAATGCAGGCTGAATGTTGACTTTGATGGATTTCATAAATTCCAAGAGTCTGCTATTTGATCTTCTTACCATATTTAAGTTAATGTAAACCCAAGGCCTCCCACAGCATGAAAACATGGCTTTCAAAATCATCATCAGATCTTCATCAGATACATAAAGTACTCTTAATGTGTTATAGACGGGCAAAATCATGCAAAATCAATGCTACGGTCTATAAAGACTAAAGCTAGAGGCTAGGATATGCACCATATCGATGGCGGTCCTCACAAGTATGCAAATATAGAGGGGTGTGTGTGTGTGTGTGTGTGTGTGTGTGTGTGTGTGTGTGTGTGTGTGTGTGTGTGTGTGTGTGTGTGTGTGTGTGTGTGTGTGTGTGTGTGTGTGTGTGTTTTTGGTTTCAGGCTTTTTGCATGTGACCCAGGGTCCCCAGGCTGCTAAAAGCCCAACATTCAACTCAATTAGCGGCATACATAATTGATGGCTGTCTGGGAGAGTATTTGTATTTACACTGGAATTAAAAGCCTCCGGTGTCAGCTAGCACATCTGAGAGGCAATAAGTGTGTGTGTTCTAGGGGGCGAATGTATAGGATGTGTGTATATAATAAGCCTAAATGGATTGCTGCTGGGAGCTTCCCTGTCTGTCTCCTCCTCAGCTGCAGTGAAAACTAAATCACAGATAATCCACCTCCAAACACAGCAGCAGCCCTGTGTCTGAGTTAAGTCGTCCACAATGATCCTGTAACCTGCTTCTCACTGAAACCACGTAGAACATACTTTCACATTCACCTGAGCCGCGTATTATCCGTTCCACCTGCGTTCTGATAACGGGCCGATACTGACGCAAACGCACGGAGCAGATTCTATGTTTCACTGCAATATGCATAATGTGCTCGAATTATAATGCCTGTTTAAATTGCATGCAGCTAAAAGGTTTACACTTGAATGGGAATGCCTGTTTATTTTGAGGATTTTTCACGAAGCTGCTGGAGCACGATTCATTATTCTAATGATGAACAACATTTCATTTGGTTTGACAAAGTAAAGCATTGAAGTCGAGCCTGATGTTGCTTTACACATGAAAGATAACCGGTACCCGGTATCACTATCTCTATCGCTATCGGGACTGAAATGTTCAGCAAACAACTTTGCCCAAATATAATTTTCTGAAATCTGCCGTCATTTTGATTTAGATTAGAAACTATTTTGTCAAAAAATAAGATTATGAATCCTTTCACGGAATTTGGTCGATTACAGAGAAAGTATTGCGAGCTCAGACTTGTTTCCTCCTCATCATGAGCAGCATTATTATTAGTGCTAGTTGCTTTTAAATTAATTCATTTAATCTGTGATTTGTTTGAGAAAAACGTTTGAATGTAAAATTGCAATATTTTGAGTCCAAACTTTGAGTTCAAATCATTCAAGCGCCAGTTTCACGCTTCCTTTCTCAAATATTACAACATGTCCCTGAAAACAAAAGATTTTATGAGCCATTAAATCCTCTTGTAGTTTCTTGAGTGTTTCTGCTCAAACTTCAAAGGTGAGTAATATTTAGTATTTTAGAAATATGATTTCTTAACCTTGTTCTGCAGGAGTTCACCCCCAGTGGAGTGAGCCTAACACCTGAGACTCGAGGACCCTGTATCTGACGACACACACTCCAAAATAAAGCCCCCTCCTCAGCGTCTCCACCACCATGTCATCACGTCATGTAGAGTGTGTCCCGGCCTCTCGCAGCCTCCTGAGCCCGCGTGAAAAGCAGCTGTGGAGCAAAGTGCTGCTCTGCTGTAGAGTTCAGCCGCACATTTGGTCCTCCAGTCACCTTCCCTCCAGTCGATCACAGCCTCGGCTCACACTATAATACTCACCAATCCACAGCGGATTACAGCACCGTCACCTATTTCCCCCCCCCCGGCTCACGTCTGTCTTCTTTTCAGGTCCGACCCTCTAGAATCCCACCTGTGATGACGGTGTACTGACCTCTCTGCTGACAGACAACAGCCGCTGTGCTGCTGCTGCAACTACGGTTTACAAGTTAGTCTACCAGCTGTTGTTTTTGGAATAATCGATTCATTCTTTAATCAATTACATGTCAAGAGAAAGTCATAAATGCCCGTCTCAATGTCCAATCACAGTTGATATGGTCTCAATGTGCATGTTTTCTTCAAACAACAGTTAAAGAAAAACCTAAATATTCAATTTACAATAAAGTAAGACGACAATGTTTGCTTGATTAATGACTTAAACAATAAAACTATCTGAGACAGATGATGGATTAATGGATTATTCTATTGTAGATTACATTGATTAGCATATATGACAGTAAACTGTGTTTTGGATCAGCTCCGGGAGATTAAAACGGATCATTTCAGACATTTTATACACAAAACAATCAACCACGAAAACAATCAACAATGAAAATAATCAGTTTTAGCCTTAGACATATCGATAATCAAAAGGTGTCGTCGATTGATTCTCTGTTGCTCAACTAATTGATTGATTCTTCCCAATTTCCAAGAAAACTATTTTGGGGGGATTTTCTTTCTGGATTATTTGTTATTTAAGAGTTTGATCACTTTTAAATGTTCTATTTTTATCCAGTGTTTTTTTTCTCAAAAGGCATCAACAACAACAAGATGTTTTCGTTTTGACCCTCTATTTCTGGGATGGGGGAGAGAGAGGGAGGGATGTTGCAGGAGGGAGAGGGGGGGAGGTGGAAGTGTGTGTGTGTGGTTAGGGGTGAGGTGAGATAGAGGGTTTAAGATTCGGTCCATCCATCCTTCAGTCCTCCCAGACTTGAAGCGGGCCGGCAGACGAGCCGATCATCGATGTTCATCGAACGAAGCTTTTTCCTCTCCTGCTCCAGACAAGGTAACAGGAATGGTTATCGCACGTCCACGGGACTCTTTCATTCGCTGGCTCTCTGTAAACGAGATGATTGTAAGGGGAGAATTCCTGTGAGTGATTAGTTGAATTAGTCGTGTACTTAAAAAAAACAACCCAAAAAAACCCCTCTGACGACCGTTTGTGGTTGACTGGCATGATGATTCTTACTTGTCGTTTTTTAATTGTGGCTGTCATTACATTGATGGTTTAGATTTGCATGTTTCGGCACTTAGCTGACGCTCAAGTAGAACAAGCGGCAATTTGTAGTGAACCAACAAAACAGCCAATAAATAGGGAAAAACACAAATGTCGGAGTCAACATTTGGATAAAAACATATAATTTTACTAATTTGTTTGCTAATCCTTTTCCCGCATGATTGCATTTTGTTTTAATGAGTTTTTTTGTGACAGCAGAACCTGTTTTTGTCTAAATGGCGCCTTAACAATAGAAATGTCTTTGGCTCGGCCCTCCAGGTTTCCCCGATAATGTCGCCGTGACCCTGCAGTGATCACGTGCGAGTGTGCTGCTGCGGGGAGAAGGGGAATAAAATAAGAGCGAAGGGGGGAGGGGGGGGAGGCATGTTTTTTTTGTTGTTGTTCCAAGATAAGAGGATATTACGGCTTATAGGAAGAGGAGACATCATTCAGCGGGAAAAAAGAGTTATGCCAAGTGCTTCTTCAAGAGATTAGTTTTCAGCCTTCCAGGGAAGCTGCTGGGTGCCTCCACTCTGCCCAATCGCCTGGGAAGCTCATCGTGTGTGTGTGTGTGTGTGTGTGTGTGTGTGTGTGTGTGTGTGTGTGTGTGCGTGTGCGTGTGCGTGTGCGTGTGCGTGTGCGCGTGTGTGTGTGTGTTTATGGGTCAAAATCATAGAAAAAGAATATATAGAAAACAGTATTTGCAGGGAAGGAGATGCTTCTTACACACATTTACGTTACTGCCAAAGAGTCTGATGAGCTTTAATCACGAATCAGCTGTTAAATTAAATGTAATTTCAAGCACATTATGAACTGACAGAGATCTATAAACCCTATATTTATTATTAATAATGTTGATATTGTGTTATATGGAGTCTGGAGAGCTGGAGACTTTGTTCTGGTCCTATTTGTCACTAAACTAATATGCGTGAAGATGATTTACTTTCATAAGTGATATGAAGTGCAGAGGTTGCTGTAATCAGTTACATCTCTGCTTTGTTGTGATGGCTAATTTAACACCACATGGCAGCCAATTCATATTTCTTTTATGTTTTGTTCCCCCCCCCTCTCTCTGATGATGATCAGTGATGAAGATGCTGAGTAGTGTATTTGGTGGTGTGTTTTTTAGATGCAGTGCAGCTGTAGCTCTTCAGCAGGACACCTTTCAGCGCCCTACTGGAGCAGAAGTAAGTGTGCGTTGGTGCTCCTTCGTCTCACTGATTTACATGCGTGGGTTTGTCATTTGTGCTTTCATATTTATGTAAGAGTCGTTATGTGTTCATTCTTTGCAGTCTGAAGCGCGGCGGCGTGATGAAAACGTATAAAAGTTTAACTTCCTTGTTGAACTTTTCTTTCCTTTGATGTGGCGTCCACTACGGAGGACCAGAGTGGACATAACAGCTGCATTAATGTTGCATTTTACCGCTGCAGATGTTTATGGTGGTGCTAACTTTAACTGCTCACTGTTGGGCAGTTTAATTAAAAGCTATGCATTATATTTGATAAGATCATCATATGTTTGTAGTGCCGCCGTCCTGTGAGCACCACGTATCTCTAAAAAGTGAACTTCTCATGAGGTTTATTTTGCTTAAAGGTCCCGGACTGAGTAAATGCACTTACTTACATCCCACCACGGATTCTAGCGCAGAGCTAACCAATGTTGTTCAGCACCAAGTCTTGACACACACTGAATTTCCAAAAATGATTTCATTCATTTGCACGACTTCTAATCCTTGAGCGGTGAAATCTTTCATTTTCTCATGTTTTGTCATCAACATCAAACTAATAGTCATCTGTGACACATTGTTGTACGAACTAATTAACAAATGGACAAACGAACCATCAACGTTGAACATGCGCGCAGGAACCTCGTCTGATCTGGGACGATGGCATCTGGAGCACACAGTATGAGGAGCTTTTTAATTGGGTGTAGCAGCTATTGTCATTCTGAAGACGCTGGAAGACGGGGGGGCTGGTGGTGCAGGGGCTCGTTTCCCAAGTTCTCAGTTTGATTCTCACAATATTAACGCAGACTTCATCGAAATCTGATTTGTGGTTTTCCCAGACGACAACAATTCAATGAACACCTTCTCTGGCTGGGCCTCGTCATACCGTATCCCTCCTCCTGTCTCTCCAGCAGTGCTCTTCCCAGACTGGGCCTACAAACCAGCCTGGTCGCCCGGCTCCAGGCAGGTCCAGCTGTGGCACTTCCTGCTGGAGCTGCTGGGGCGGGGCGAGGGCGGGGCCATCGGCTGGGGAGGGGAGTGGGGCGAGTTCGTCATCCGGGACCCCGAGAGGCTGGCCAGGCTGTGGGGGGAGAGGAAGGGCAAACCACACATGAACTACGACAAGCTCAGCCGGGCGCTGAGGTGACGGACAGAACACACACACACACACACACACACACACACACACACACACACACACACACACACACACACACACACACACACACACACACACACACACACACTCGTCCAGTTGAAAACAGAGTGTAGTCTGACACATTTTACTTCCAGATACTACTACAACAAACGCATCCTGCACAAGACCAAAGGGAAGAGATTCACCTACAAGTTCAACTTCAGCAAACTGATCCTGGTCAACTATCCAGGATACCCACCTCCACCTCCACCACCATCAGCACCACCACCCAGCCATCAGGTCATCACCACATCTCTACATCTCATATCACAACTTACAGGACTCCGATGTTTGGAAATCTGGCTTCTAGGTTCTCTTGTGTTTTATATAAAAGGATTAATAATACCTGTAGTTTTACTTCTCATCACAAAAGCAACGGGCCGACTCTGATGGAAACAATCACTTCCACTTCATGATTTAATATAAAACTGCCTGACTTAAATCGAAATAGTTTCTGAAACTTTGCCATTTAATTGAAAGCTGTCATTGTGTTCAAGTTATATCATGTTCACAGGCAGGTTAGCGTTTATGATGAAAGTAGAAGTGCTGTAAGTGCAGTCTACTTAAGGATTCACCATTAGCTTCTGTGAATACAACTCTTAATGTCATGCATTGTAATCAAGTATTTTTTTTTTAAATATTTCAATTTTAAATGAGGCCACCAGTGTGCAAAACATCAGTAATAACGCCTCCCTGCTATTAAGTTTATTCCTGTTTGAATCATCTGAAGTGCTCGTTTAAGGTTTCTGCTCTCAGCCGCAGCAGCTTTGATCTGCTGTATATGTAATACGCCGGTAACAGCTCCCCGGTGCTCCCAATGTTTTGCGCACACCGTATCAGACGTAGATTGCATTGAAAGGCTCCACGTTCCCATTTCAACCATCCCTCCATCTCATCCTCCGTCCGTCCGTCTTGCAGCTGTTGCAGAGCGGCCCCCTTCCCTTCCACCTCCCCCCCGCCAAGAGTGGTCTTCCTCTGTGTGGAGGAGCAGGCGGAGGTAAGAAACGCACCCGTCAGAGGCTCGCCTGCACAGCGGGAACATCTCACAGCGAGTCGGTTACGAGTGGCAAAGACATTCGTTCTGTTTTTAGTGTCCCCGTGATTATTCTGCCTGCAGGCTGAAGGCAAACAAAACAACTGAATTTAAACACACAAAATGTTATAACAAATATACTAATTACAATATGATGAAAACAATAAAACAGCCAATAAAATAGGACAGAGTGTATAAAAGTAACACGAATAAAACGGGAAAACTAGATTATATTGACGAGATCCAAATAGATTATAAATATACAGTTTCATTACTACAACTATTAATAATTATAATAGCGTATTTATATATATATATATATTTATATATATATATATTTATATATTTATTTATATATATATTTATATATATATATATTTATATATTTATTTATATATATATTTATATATATATATATATTTAAAGCAGTGATTGCACAATGCTTTACAAAGCAAAAGATAAAACACAAAGCGATACAATCTGGAAACGATGGGATCTATTCATAAATACTGTAGGTTTATATTTAGCAAACGTTACTCAAACACATACGTTGTGTATTTCCTGGGGACTATTTTCAGCCGTGGATTGATTCACATTTGGAGCTGTAGTGAGTACTTATAGCAGCAGGATGTATTTGAGTTCCTGCCAACGAAAGGAGCGAGTCCCTCGGTGCAACAGTTTGGCTCACTGATGTGTTTTTGATGTTGTTTGGACAACAATGGAAGAAGATACACAGACAGTAGTTAGGAGCAATCCGATCCTTTAGCCCTCTTTGGTCTGGCATTCAACAGAACCTGCAGTATTAACTGGATATCAGAACACTTTCATGTAGCTTTGCCTTTGAAATATCACTTTTCCATCCTCCTCACACTCGGCTTGTCGTCACCATGATTCACTCTTGAATGTGCTGCAGTTTCTTTTAGCTCAAGTCACGAGGAAATTGCTTTTTCTCCTGCGGCTCACTGGCGTATATATATATATTTTTATTTCAAGGTGAAACGAAATGCAGTTCAGTCTTGTCCTTGAAGACACATATTGGGTTTTTCAAGATGAATAAAGCATCTGGAGTCTGACTGGTATCTTTTGGGAGTCGACTCCACTGTGACCCTTGAACATTGTAGGACTGCAGGTTTGTTATTTACAGGTCGCTGGTTGGAATTAACTACTTCAAATGTGCAGCATGAAATAAAAGCAACAGAATTTCAATATAAAATACATCAAATTAGATTTTCTTTGACAAAAACATCTTAACTCAAAGTCCCCTTACTTGTGCTTTCAGCCGTATTTCACAGTCTTCCTCTGAGTTTGGTCAGTTGCTCTGAAGACGTTTGAAGCTCCGAGGTCAAGAATGAACTTTCACACTTGATTGTTTTATTCTTTCATAAGTTTTGCCATAAAAATGTCAAATCTGTAAGTTATATTGTGCAGCGTCGGCTAACAAGGTGAAAAAGGCCGTTTTAATTTAGCTGTGAGTGACATCAACGTGATTTAAGGCCCCGTTTAATGCTTCAAGTTCATTCTGGAAAACAGATTTGTTTAATGAATGTTAGAACGTTGATGAATTAATACGTATCGGAGCTCTTGGTCGGTTCTTTTTCACACGTGAAACACATGACGACAGATTATTTTGGACTCTGATTGATGTGACTCTCTCTCTCTCTCTCGGTTTCCTCACAGCGGTCCATGTGCCTCGCCCCTTCTTGCTCCCGTGCTGCCTCCCTAAGCTCCTCCCGACGCCCCGGGCTCTCCACGGTCACTTCCCCTTCATCTACGGCCCTGCACGTCAGGGGGCCAACCTGGGGGACTCCGTCCTCCCGCCCATCCCCTTGACCCTCCACGTGAGCACCAGCGGCTGGCCACACAAGAGCCCCGCGGGGTGGGATCTGAACCACATCAGTCGAAACATGTTCGGGGGAGTGAAACAGACTGAAATTCAAGAAGAGGAGAGGAAAGCGGGAGAAAGAGAGTGAAGAAGAGGTGCAAACTACAACAGATGGACTGCTTTGCCTCTGCAAATATCTCAAATACACACTTATTCTGTCCGTGTTTTTAGCTCATTGTACTTTAGTTTGTTCTTCATTTTATTTATTAAGTTAGGCCATGATGTGTCTGTTTATGTTTTTCATAGAAATACTGAGGAAGCTACTTTTTCTTCTGTCAGCACTTCAAGCCACAGTCGGGGAATTGCACATGTAAACAATTAACAACATGGTACTTGCGTTTGAGTAAATAAAGCAGTACACTTAACTTAAATTATTCAGCAGTTTGTCTTGCATTCGCCCTCTGAGTCCACGGAAGTCACAGGAGCTGCATGAATGATGCATTCAGACAGACGATGTGACATTTTCATGAAAGGAGCTTTCATGTCTTCTTTGCAGCATCAGGACCAGCCAGCGGTGTCTGCGGGTACCACTCCGACACAGCAGGGGGCAGTAGCGTCTTTTGGACTCCCACAAACTTTTTTTTCCCCGGGAGAGAGTCAGAGCAGAGATGTCTCAGAGAGTAAGATGTGTCACTCTGTAGATATTTTCCAGGTACACTAAATCCAAATCAGAATGCTGTGAAAACTGCAAGATACACATCAAACATCTTTATATCTTATTACATTCTCCATGTTTTACTACTTTAAGGGAACCATGTTCATTGTGTTGATTTTCCTTTTGTTAAATGTGTTATTTCAATTGTATTTAAAGAGACAAACATGTTAATCTATGGTGTTTTTTTGGCACACGCATTCATAATACCAGTATGTTATATTTTAATATTGCAAACTGTATCAAATAAAAACCAAATATAATCACCTTCCTTCCTGTATTAGTGAATTACAACGTTGTACTGTATTTCACACTGTTCTTCATGTGTACAATATCTTAACTTTTACAAACTGACCAGATTGTATCGATCGCGTGTCAGCTCTTCTTCTCTTGACGATCTTTGGTTGAGATTTCATTTTGGCGCCGAATATTCTAAGTATTTTTTTTTGGTGTCATTCTGCAGCGCGGGAGTTTGTGTTTTTGTGTGTGGATGTTGGACCCTGTGCTGTGGTTTTAACTAATACCGTTATTAATACTATCTGAGGGAAGAGTTTAACGACAACATGCAGCGGAGCATCGCGTGAGTCCAAAGTTTAGAGCTAAGAACGGTTTATGTTTATATTTATCTCACTATTGAGGATTAGCGATAGTTTGGAGGCTGTTTGACTCTGTATTAGCGTCGAATAACCTACCAACGTTAGCTAGTTAAGTGTATTATGAGAATTAGTTCGGGTCAAAGGGCCTAAATGAGTGTACCGTTAGCTGAGTTTGAGTGTTAGCTACACTGCCTGTAAGTTAGCATTAGCATAAACTAGTCTGTAACGTCTGTTTTGGGGTAAGACACGTCACCTTTTGCACACGCCAAACTCTTGTCATAACCTGTTAAATGTAGCGCGTGAGCTGACGTTAAACCATAACCGTTAGTTTTGTTATGGAAGCACCATAACATTAGCTAACGTTGCATGAGGCTAGCTAACTTACGCACTTAACGTTGATTCGTTTCCTGACTCGTCTATTCGTTCACTGACGTTAACAACGCACGCACACGCACGTTGATTCATTAACTGACGTTAACCTTTTAACTAGTTAGCAGTCCTCTAATCAAAACCTATTCATACATTTTGTTTTAATGACTGTTACTCTATTTTATTTAACTCTGATGGTAATCATGTTCCTCGTCTTCATCCTCATCATCCGCATCATCCTCTTCATCCTCATCCTCCTCTTCATCCGCGTCCTCATCCATCAGATCCTTCTTTAAGCCCAAGTGCAACAAAGAGATTCAGAAGAAAGCCACAGATGAACGTGTGAAGAAGTAAGATTTGTTTCTTTTAAATCACGCAGAATGGGTTTTTTGTTTGTTTACTACGTCTGATGGAGAGATGTAACACAAGTTCAGAGGAATGGAGCAGAAGTTTGAAGGACTTTACTTGATGTATTTATATTTATTGATGCTTTATAGCTCTGCTCCGCTACATCTCACAGATGCTTTTTGCTGCACGACTCTCAAACATTTATAGCTTTAGCTACTTTTATATTACGGTTTAAAACCCAACCAGATGTAACATGCACATTAATGCAGCACTAATATTAATACAAAAACATCACATACTATATTATACTGAACTGGAGTTAAGTATTTGTATATACGTGCGTTGGGTAGGTTTTCTATTTTGGTATTTGGATATTCGTTTAGTTTGTTTTTCGAACCCATCGGTGTAACAATCATGCTTAAAACACACAATCTTTTGGAAAATGCTTCTTATTCAATAACAAATACATATATAAACAACAATACTGTAATATAACGACTCCTTAGAAATGAATAGCTTCTCTGGCGGTGAATACTACTTAAAAAACATGAGCTCAGACATCAGTAAACATGCTTTGTCGTGTTGAAACTCCTCTGACAGCTTGGATATGAGCAATTATCTTTCAATCACTCTGAATTATGAATAAAAGTTTGTGTTATCAAAAGAGATGATAACTTGTGTTTCTCATCTCTACTTAGCTTTGATATAGTGTTCATTATCTCCACAGTATCATCTTTAGAGTGTCTGAAAAGCCTCTTTAACACTCTTGTCTTCGTGTAAAGATCCTTTCATCATCGCTTTGACCTCTCTTTTATATCGCTCGCCTTGATTTTATACGCCTCGGTTGTATTATCCTGTCTAGAATACTTAATGCAGCCTTCCCTGAGACTGTGCTTTGTAAAGGTACCGTATGAAAGAGGCTCATGGCTTTTATTTATTTGAATTGCGCCGTGTCTCTGTGCTCGTCTCCAGACCCGTCAAAAGCCCTCTCAAGGTGCAGAACGGCGTCCGGGAAGCAGACTCGCCCGTCAGGAAGGTTTCCAAACGCAGCCGACAGATCCTGGACAGCGACAGCGACGAGGAGGAGGAGGCGGCGCCGGTCGTTAAAGAGCAAGCCGCCGCCGCCAAGGGACAAGGAGACAAAGAAGCTCCTGGTAAAAGAGAAAAGGTAAAAGACACTTCAACCGTCCTCGTTCAGTTTATTTGTAATCACAAAATTCAACACACCAACTGGATTTATTTTGTCAGGTTGACGGGACGTCATCGTGTTAACGAACAAAGTAAATATTTATTAAATAAAGTCCGATATGATTCTGAAAGGTGATTTTAAAAACGACGCTGCCGGACTCCTTTGTACACTGTAGACGTCATTGAAACGGTGTGGAGCCGTCGCATGTTCTAAACCCACACAAGCTGAACGTAATGACTGTCGGAGCTCCTGTAGGCGTATCGCTGTTTGTTGTTTTAGTCAACGGTGGCCAAAGCGCCGGTGCACAACGGCGGTAATTGTGCGGTGAATCACCACGTTGAATGCATTTTCATCAATAAGCCGCTTAATGAAAAAAAAGAGCTGATTATCGGCTTTGGCTGTCGCTCGACCACCTGCTGTTTGATGAACACTTCTCTGAAGAGCCCCGTTCATCCTCTCTCTGTGACGTGTCAGCAGTTATTCATCGATCGTGATTGCAGCGTGACCCTCCTCTCCTCCCTTTCACACGGCCGCAACCATCGATTATTTGTTGTGACACGGTGCTGATAATACATGTGCTGGTGGCCACAGAGATAAATGTAGAGCAGCAGCTAATGAGTGGTTTTACTGGTGATTAATCTTTTGTTTTTGTTTCATTAATGGTCTGTGAGATGTGAAACAAAAGGCCTTCGCGGTGAGTTCTCCAGGTCGGGTCTCACACACTAGGACTAGAGGAGACTTGAAGGACCTGATGTCAGGCTTTCAGATCCAAGCAGAGAGAATGTAACCCACATATCTAACGGATGAAATCCCGACATTAGAGTCCCGATTTCTGGCTCTACTTCGCTCGTTTTCAAGGTTTATGGAGAAAGGAAACATTTGACACAACCTTTTACTCCGTCGTACCTCAGCCTGACTCACTAGTTGTCGGAGGACAACAACGGTGAGGCTGTAAATCTTGTTTTTATTTCAGTATTGATCAGGTTTGTATTCGTACCGCTACCACACAGAAAACTGCATTTATTCATCAAATACTTTAAACTCTATTTCAACTTATTTGCTTCTCTATAGTTTTTTTAAATTTTCTCAACCGTAGCATGTAATGTTCAGTGTCCTAGAGTAGTTTATTGGTTATTCTGTGAAAATAAACACACTAAAGATCAGCATCACTGCAGATTATAACAGATTTGTGTTGATTTTCTCCTGAACACAAACATGTGGATGTGTGTTTAATCTTTAATGCATCTCCTGAAACTGCAGAAGTACCCCCTGAGTAGTAGAAGTACCCCCTGAGTAGTAGAAGTACCCCCTGAGTAGTAGAAGTACCCCCTGAGTAGTAGAAGGACCCCCGGTGTAGTAGAAGGACCCCCTGAGTAGTAGAAGTACCCCCGGTGTAGTAGAAGTACCCCCGGATGTAGTAGAAGGACCCCTGGTTGGGAAACACTAAATAACTTTAATGTGAGACCTGAAAACACGTTTCTGCTCGTGACCTTCATCCTCATCAGGGAGGCTGGAGTTAAGCACACACTACATGTACGATACCCCCCTGCTGCAGTGCTGGGGGGGGGGGGGGCTGCATAGTTATTGATGGTTTATAAGGGATTGTGCAGATTTCAGTTCATGCAAGAATAACCCCACAACGATGATTAATTGGGACTTTGGAGCCGTTTGGTGGGCTCCACACTGACTTCTAGCAGCGCTCCTCCTCCTCAGCCCTCTCAACGACGCGCTCCATTGAACAACAAACTACCGGTAGTTCCCTCACCGGTGGAGGTGCGCGTCATTCAGGGTCTGCAGTATTTCCTTTCCAATGCTTACTGAGACACTTCATCCATTTGTGCTTTCAGCTGCTGCATGTTGACAGGCCATTGTTTGATAATCCAATGATTCTTCTTCTTTTTACCCGTTTACAACCGATTTTAAAAGGTGAATACTCGTGATGCCGTGGCACACAAAGCCACATGCGTGAAACAAACTATCCACCGTGATCCAGATCATGATGTTTTGGACAACTGTTACTGTCCGTTCGATGTCGGCTGTTGATGCAAATAATCAAGATGTTGATGTAATTTAGACAAAAGAAATCAGAACCACGATGTGCAGTAACTCTGTCCGTTCCAGCCTCTCGTCACAATGATCACCAAAACCAACTCTGCTCGTCTCTTTCAGAAGGACGCCGTCGTTAAGGCCCCCTCCACCCCTCTATCTCCTCCACCGGCCCCCTCCACCCCTCTATCTCCTCCACCGGCCCCCTCCACCCCTCTATCTCCTCCACCGGCCCCCTCCACCCCTCTGTCTCCTGCACCGGCCCCCTCCACCCCTCTGTCTCCTGCACCGGCCCCCGCCACCCCTGTGACTCCCGTCACCCCGGCCTCTTCTGCTTCACCCGGGACCCCGAACTCCATCTCCCCCTCTGGGATCGTCAGACGCAAGACCGGTCAGTATCTGATCTCATTTCATCCTTTCTTTCTTTCGTCTTACCACTAAATCTGTGGTTCTTAACTTTTTCTTTTCTAAAAATTGCAGCATTTTGTATTTTTGACACCAGCTCACGATTAATAGTCCTTCTGCCTCGGGCTATTTTACTTGATTATACTTTATTAGCAGGAGCCTAATGTCTCCAAATACTCATTATTTCACAATGAGGGGGGAAAAAACAAACAAGACATTTATCACAAACTGAGTGCATGAGAGGCTTGTTCACCAGAACTCTAAATGCTCTTTCCTCCCTCTGGGTTCCTTATCGGTCTCAACCTTTTACACCGACTCTCACTGTGCTGCATTGTTTCTCATTACTCATCTGATGAACCAGGAGCACGCTCCTCAAGCCTCCATCATTACTCTGAGAAAGAACGTAAGAAGTAGTTGTTATGCAGTGTCTATAAGAGGGCTCATACATGTTCATTATCTGTGAATTTAAAATCAGATGCATGCGCGTTACTTCCTGCATTTACCATCAAATAGAATGCCCGAGTGGTTTTAAGTGGCGTTTTGTACTTTTCATGTCACACCAGAAATGTGTGACTTTGAATGGAATACTTAAGCTGCTTAGAGCTGCACAGATGTCGAGTGTCGGAGCTTTGTTTTCATTCGGGGAGCACCTCCTTTACTTCCTCACTTTGTTTCCTTCATCCTCCTCCTTGCAGCAGGAAAGCGGCTCCTTCTCTTCTCATCCTCTCTCTCTGTCGTGTTTGTTGACTGCAGTGTTTTGCTTTCAGCAGCGGTGCCACCATCGCATTAATGTCACTGCAATTTGACCCGAAATTGCATTCTTAATGACCTGGGTTAATGTAGTCGTTATAATATCTAGAAGAAAAGGCATCAGCAGTGCTACCTGTGCTAGAGCCCTAACAAGGACCAAAACAGAGGCTGATGTGGAACCAAAACGAAATTCGCCCTCCAGCACCACTGCTGCATAACATTACAGAGGAAATTACACTGAAACCCGAAGCTGCTGCGCTGCATAATATCTTTCTGGATGGAATTAGTGTTCTTTTTATTTTGTCTTCGTTGCCCTACATCTGCAGTTCGAGAGCAGACTCTCCGCAGCCTCCTTCTGTTTGATCATGGCTGGATTTCAGTTGGGATGCTTCTCAATTTCTTTTTTCCTTTTTTAATTTAATGCCCGCCCTGACGTGCGCAGCGAGGAAGATGTTCCCCAAGAGGAAGCTCGACGAGAGCCGGAAAGACGAGGCCGAGGAAGCGGCGGGTCAGCAAAACAAGCGACCCCGGGTGGAGAGCAGCGCAGGTACGCCTTCACCTCTACGAGTCTGATAACGGAGCGCAGGTCCTTCACAGGTCCGGATGAGAACGCAAAATTAGCTGGAGACTTTCTGGGATGATCAGAGTTGAGAAGTTTGGAAGCACTTTAATTAAATTCCCAAATATAAATAAAAGCAAAACGACACGAGTGATAAAATCCATGAAAAATGATTTTCAATTATGAGTTCTAGCCACAGAATAAGTCTCCCATTGACATCAAGCCTCTTTGCCTGATTAGTCTCATTTACAGAAAGTGATGAGTGTGCAAAATCAGGCTGCAACTTCTTCTTTTTTTTTTTATTCAGTGAAAGCGTTTTGGCCCAGTCAGCACCTCTAAACCTGGTGGGTTGTTTTTTAAAGCAGCATGTGTACCTGCAGAAGCACAGCAGACAGGAAAATTCTCTCTCTCTCTCTCTCTCTCTCTCTCGCTCTCTCGCTCTCTCGCTCTCTCGCTCTCTCTCTCTCTCTCTCTCTCTCTCTCTCTCTTCTTTTTAAGAGAGACACCAAAAAGTGACAGTTGGATTCAGCCGTCACTTTAACCTGTGGAGGAGGAAATTAAAGTTTCATGTCTCATGACCCCGTCTTTGTCTGCTGACACTCGCTGCTGCAGGTTTGTCAATAGTCATTTTCTCTCCCCGGACTCTTGGGTGAAAATGGAAACCTTAAAAATATGACCTGCGGCATTTATTGAGGAAGGCTGTTATGTTGAAAGCCATCTTCAAACATGGTCTCACGGAGGGAAAATAAAAAAGTGGGCTCTCTGTAAACCTGCTGGCATTTATCTCTTCAATGACTCCTCGCTCTCTCTCTCTTTCTCCCCCTGTGTAGGCAACACCGATGAACCCATGGAGGAGGGAGTGAAGGAAGAAAGGGTTGTAAAGGCAGTGACTGAGGCCAACAGCCCAGATGAAGAGGTGGTGGAGAAGAAGAAGAATAAAAGAGAGGAGGAGAGGGTGAAGAGAAAGAGCTCTGATGGGAAAGTAAAGAAAGCTGAGGGGGCGGAAACGAAAAATGAAGCAAAGGAGAAGACTGATGAGAAAGGGCCCGCCGCTGCCAAAAAGAAGGTGGAGGAGGGGGAGGTGGAGGAGGAGGTGGTTGAAAAGGACACGACAGAGGAAGAAGAGAGCCCAAAAAGTCAAACGGCGAAAAAGCGGAAAGAACCAAAAGAGCAGAAAGATAAGGAGCCACTCAAGAAAGCTCCCATCAGCAGTTTCTTTGGTGAGGAGCTATTTGTATAGCTCTGTGCTTGCACAAAGAAAAGTGTCTGTAAATGTGCTTTTATCAGTTAGGAAAGACGGCAAAAATATTTCTCTGCCCCAACTCCTGCTCCTCCCTCACCGGTCACTCTTTATTCTGTTTAATTCAACAGCCCCAAGAAAAGCTGCCGCGAAGACGGAGAAGCCAGAGAAGAGCGACGGGGAGAAGAAGACGACGACGACGAGCGGCGAGAGGAAGACTTCAGAGGAGGACACCAAAGACACCAAAGGGTGAGGCAAACAGGAAGTTAAAGCAAAGCTCAGGACAGACATCTCACCCGCTAGTAGGCACTAAAGTTGAAGTCACGATTATCATGGCCAAAATAATTGACGTCAACCCGATCATCATGAAAATATCTGGCACCGCTTTTAACTTTTCAAGACGTTCTGCGTGGCCAAAACGTACGACGACTTTGCACACTTCACATGTAATTCAAGCAAGAT
Source organism: Lycodopsis pacificus (assembly GCA_028022725.1). Classification (NCBI taxonomy): domain Eukaryota; kingdom Metazoa; phylum Chordata; class Actinopteri; order Perciformes; family Zoarcidae; genus Lycodopsis; species Lycodopsis pacificus. The sequence goes on along the minus strand of CM051700.1, from coordinate 22,817,694 downwards.
GGCCGCCTGCACAAAGAAAGGGGGAGAAAGGCAGCGTTACAATAAAGGAGGTTATGGAGCAAGGCTGTTCGAGTTTTGACTTTCCAGTGGTTGTTTTAGTTAAAGTTTTAGTTTTCATGTATTTAGTGTAGAAGTTTTAGTTGTTTTTTTCACCATGTTTCATCTTCACGACTGCATAGAGCATCTCCTTGAATGTCGAGTCGGTTAAATGTCTCGGGAATTCTCCTTTTCGCGGTAGTGATCATCTCGGTTGTATCTAAAAAGCCGAACATCAGAGGAGAGCAGTACACGTTTGGACCTGGACTTTCAAATCCCGTCTTTATGGAGCTAAACGCACACGAAGACGTCACTCTCACTCAGTTCACACCGTCTGTGGCTACAAACGGCGACTCGCTGAATCTCCGGATGAGCCGCCAGCAGCCGAGCCGCTCAAGGTCTTTCCTACAGCGCTGGTCCAATACTGCCGACTCAGCGTATTACACGTCTGTTTCTTTAAGACATGTTCCCTTACGTTGCCAAGAGAAGGAAAATTGGTCGAATCATGTTTTGAGCACATTTTTTTTTTATTCATTTAATTTGAGTTTTTCTTGGAGGATATCAGATTCATTTAGTTTCAGTTTGCTAACTATATTTTCCACTGCTTATCATTTCTTAACTCCACGATAATAACCCTGCTATGGAGCTGTCGGGTGTCTGAGTGTGAACAGTGGCGTCTGTCTGTTTTGCAGCAAAGTTCATTTATATTTAAACCACAGTCTCAGTCAAGCCTGAAATCATACTTGAATTATAAGAAGTTCCTCACGGATCTGGAGACGGACGCGTGTGAGAAGTCATCGTACGGTCTATTAGGCGTCGTGTCTCCTCGTTAAAGGACGGCCCGTCCAGTGGAGACTCGCGGCCTGATTCTTAAAATAGCTGAACCACTTCAGGTTTAAGTTCTGGGCTGAATCCTGACAGTTTGTGTCAATATTTATAATCAGGGCGTGTCAGCAGCGTATCAATAGAGTTCTGTTGAAGTGAAGGATCATGGGAAGGCCTTCTGAACACTGTGATCAGACCGAAAAAGTGAAATACTTAAGATTTTGTCGCCTCAGCTGAGGTATTATTTTGTATTTCTACGTTATCGGAGTCTTTTCTTTCTTACACAAAGCAGTTCTTCTCTTAAATAAACCAGCAGCAGAAGCGGCGTGTTACTGCTTTGGCACTTTTCAGGTCACTTTTCAGGTCACGTTAACTATTCCAGCCACCGACTATTTTTAGCTCCAGAAGAGAGGAAATGCATTTTTCATCCGCCTGTTTATTTTTTTTTATGGCTGGCTCGTGTGCGACAGGGACGGGAGTGAGAGGAACGCCACACAAAGGACGCTTCACGGCTCCAGTTCCTCTTGGAACGATATTTTGTTCAACCTCGTGTGAGGAAAAGAAACACGAAACACATCTTGTAAGAACTGCAGTGAACATTTTTTTACGATCTAAATCAGTGTTTTTGTAATAGAACATTGCTGCCGTTGGAAATGCTTTGTCTTAGTAAGTACTGTTTTCTTCAACTGTAACCAGAGAAGCTTTCTCTTCAAACTCTCCTCACATTTCAGAGTGCCTCATTGTTATGAGCGTGCGTGACTCTCTTTCTCAAAAGAGGTCTGAGTTTGCTTCAGTGACTAACAGCCGTCGCTCAGTCAGGCTCTTTAATTTGCTCCGTTGTGTTCTTCCCTCAGCGAGTCGACCTCGAGAGAGACGGACTACGACCCGTCCAGGGCCGGCTACCACCCTGTGGACCACGCCTGCTGGAAGCAGGGCCAAAAGTAAGTCCAGCTCCATCCTGACCCGGCCTACTCGCCTCACAAATGGGATCCCAAAGTCGTCGGGCCGGTGGTTTACTCTGGGCATCCGTCCAGAGTCAAACATTAAAGAACTCTGAGGAAATTACATTTTCATGCCAGGGAAGTGCTCTGACTTTGGTGATGGGGGGGGGGGGGGGGGGAAACCATGAATTTTTTACATCAAGTCGAGCTGCTTAGACTCCGGTCAGCTGCTGCGTATACGGTGCCGTGCTTCGTGTTTCTCCTTTTGAAGCTCCATGTCGGCCACACACTTTTAAAACATTGTGTCTCAGGTTTCCTCATGTAACCAAAAGCAAAACCCGTCTGCTTCAGATTACATTTAAACGTCATGTTCGTCTCCGCAAAGAACTACAGAAAATGTCTCTTTTGAGACTCGTCTTCTAAAAACTGCTGTCCTGTTTGTCCCCCGAGCATCGGTTTTCGCTCCATGGCAGCTCTGACCCTCGTCCTCCCCGCTGTTGCTTTTAACGGGGTTTTGATAACCTTCAATCAAAGCTCCTTCTACTGTCGCACTAATTGCGAGCAGCTGAGCCCGTTGCACGCTGTAGAATGCTTCTCCCGCTAACGCTCTGCTCATCTCTCTCCAGAGTGCCGTACTTGGCGGTGGCTCGCACCTTTGAGAAGATCGAAGAGGACTCTGGCAGGTAAGAGCTCCATATGGAGGAAAAGGTGTTTCTCCACCCTCCCGACGAGGAAAACGCCATTCGGGAGAAAGTTATCGCTCTTCAAAGGAAGTAGAATATACCAAAGCATTTTTACAAAATTACCACTCGGGCTTCCTGCTGGGAATTTCTGAAAAAAATAATTTGTGTGTTCCAGCCAGAGAAATTGGGGAAACTGCGTTCATTTGAGGAGTGCAGGGGACATGAAATTAATTTTTTACAATTAGCCAGTTTTCTAGGCATGCTAAAGAATGCATTTGCATAGAAAGGCATGTAATTATTAGTGTTGGGAATCCATATCATGCACTTTAAAGGATGATCCGGAACTCGCGTCTCCAGCCAGCAAATAGGAAACACCTTTACAGACTTCCTTTCTTTTGTCTGTTGAGGATATTGAATGACAAAACGTGCCGCTGATGACTTCTATTTCGCCCGCCCACTCCAACTGATGTATAGCGTTTCATAAATGAACTGTTCATCTGTCTCCCCGGCTTCCATTTCCGATTAAAACCTCCCAGACAAATCTCATTTCCCGCCTCCCAGTATTTACAGGATGGCTTTAAAATTCGTTTAGCTCGTCTTCCTCGTCTCAAAGCCATCCTGTTGTCATTTCCCAGGCTGAGAAACATCGAGACGCTGTCGAACCTGCTCCGCTCCGTGCTGCTGCTCTCTCCAGGTAAATGGTGTTTTATCTCACCCATAATGCATGCTGATGTCGCAACACAGGCAGCTGGCTGCCAGCCACTCTATCAAGGAGATGATGATGAAGCCAGGCTGCACATGAAAGTGGGAGGATGAGTCACTTTGTGTGTGTGTCTGTGTGTGGCCATGTTTCTCTGTGTGTGTGTGTGTGTGTGTGTGTGTGTGTTTGGTTGTCTGTCTATATGTCCTTGATTTTGTGTGTGTGTGTTTGGAGCTGTCACAGACTAACGGTGTGTGTCGGTGCTTCTCTTTGTAGGTCTGTGCTTTTGTGTGGGTTTCATACCAGCACACTTGATGATCTGAATTTCTTGGGGGGGGGGTTGCTGAGTGAGTGAGTGAAGCTTTTATTGCCGTAGCTAACGTGCAAATGTTGTGTCCGGAGGCCAACGTGTGTCGTGAGTGAATTACGCGACGCTGATCGTCTGTGGCGTGCGAGTCAACTCTGATCAGCTGCAGCCGGAGTAAATGAAGTGTCGTTAACGGAGCGGCAGCTTACAGAGCGACTCCACCGGTCAGAGCCTCCTTCCTGAGTCATAATGGTAGCCGCCCGCTAGCATTAGCTTCACTTCATGCTGTTTCTCAACTCTGTTTAAACAGGTGGAAAAGAACATTTAAACAAGTACGGAAGTACAAATTGTAGGTATTTGTACAACATCTCGGAGAAATATTGTACTTTTTACTCCACTACATTTATCTAACAGCTTTAGTTATGTTACTATGACATATAATCAATAAATAAAATGGTATCGTATCAATAAAGCTTTATTGATCCACAGGTGGACATTCACAAGCTACCCAGCAGAATGTGATATGATATTTAAATAGATTAAAATGAGCTCTACCCTTTTTACCAGCTGAAACAGCACAACAAGTGATGAACACATTAATGCATCGGTGATATATTATTATGCATTCAAACTAACATGTTCATGGTTCTCTCGTTGCTTTCTTATAACAAAAGGCGTAAAAAAGTAAATTGACACTTTTTGCTCGTATGACGCTCGTGAAAAGTACATTCATTACTTGTTTGCCAAGAAACGTAGTGTAGTGTGGGATTCATAATTACGATTAAGTCCCAGTCTTTGCTCTTCTTTCAGTTCTGATATGACTTGTTATTGCAGCATCTTCGCTAACGTCTTTAGAAGCCGCTGTTATTGTTTTGAAGCAACAGTCGCTCACAAACCAATTAGAGCCTGACGAGATGGATCTTCCTGTTATCCAGCAGTTCTTGTGTGATATCGTGAGGATCCAGCTGTGAAGTAAAATGCTTTTATATATATGTGTGTGTGTGTGTGTGTGTGTTCTTCTTCCAGACGACTTGTTGTGCTGTGTGTACCTGTGTTTGAACCAGCTGGGTCCCGCCTACCTGGGGATGGAGCTCGGCGTGGGAGAGACGGTGCTGATGAAAGCTGTTGCTCAAGCAACTGGTAATGTGTGGGGGGGACACACACACACACACACACACACACACACACACACACACACACACACACACACACAACCATTTCATTTGCACCTAAACGCTTTGAGCATCGTCGGCCTAACCGCTAACGACACCCTCCTCTGCTCATCAGCCCGCCACTTACCGTCTCGCTCTCGTTTCCAGGGCGACAATTGGACAAAATCAAGGCGGAGGCGCAGGAGAGAGGAGATTTGGGCCTCGTGGCCGAGAGCTCCCGGAGCAACCAGCGCATGATGTTCCAGCCGGCCAGCCTGACAGCGGGGGGCGTGTTCAGGAAATTGAAGGAAATCGCCAGCATGAGTGGGAACTCGGTGAGCCGGGGAATAACATTTTCATTAAGGGGAAAGTAGTCCCGGGCAAATATTGTTTTCGCTCTATTTGGCTGCCAGTGTTGGGTCATCGAGGGAAGAGAGAGGGAACGTTAATGTGATTGTGTATTTGTTTATTCGTCTGCTTCAGAGGGAAGAGGGTAATCGCTCTGCCTTTTGAGTAAGTCGTCACCTGGCTGGAATCTCACAAGCAATTAGTTCCCTTTTCATCCTCGTTGCTGCCGTCTCTCTTTTCTTTTCTTTTTTTTTTATCACTCTGGATTGAACATGGAGTTTGTACTCGCTTGTGACCTCAGTCTTTTTTGCATTCTGTCTCTGCTCGCTCTTCCTCTGTGAATCTCAATTTCCTCCCGTCTGCCTCAGGCCATGAATAAGAAAATCGACATCATCAAAGGCCTCTTTGTGGCATGCCGCTTCTCCGAGGCCCGCTACATAGTCAGGTAAAATAACACTCTCACACACATGCATAGAGAGGCTCGGCTGCACACACACACACACGCACACCTGCATGTATATATGCACGGATGTTATGCCTTAGCTCTTTGTGTGTCCATGTTGGTCATGGGCAGCAGGTGCAAACGGGGCGTCGCTGACGGCTGTTGGTGGTGTGGTTTTGATTGACAGGTCCCTGGCTGGGAAGCTGAGGATAGGCCTGGCTGAGCAGAGCGTCCTGTCGGCTCTGAGCCAGGCTGTGTGCCTGACCCCCCCTGGACAAGGTAATCTTCCGTTTGTCTTAAAACAAAAGTCAGGGGAACGCGTGTACATGTACATTGAACCAGTTTCTGCAGATATGTCGGCGCAGTATTCTTCTGAGGCAGACCGTTTTTAAATTGGCAAAATCAAATGACATTAAAACCCCAAACAGTCCTCTGAAATACTCGTCCATCCAGCCGGACCTTAATATCCACTGCAACTGTTCAACTCAAAGTGCTGAGTCGTCAGATTAGTTTGGAGCTGGACGAAAGCTGGCGTTTCACTCGGATTACTTCTTAACATTTAAGTTTGCAGACTTGTGTTCGTGGCCGTTTGTTGAGATACTTCTCTGGTATGACGTGAATGGTGGAAATGAACTCGCAACCCAACGGGGAGATCACACTGAGGGAAAGGAAAGGTGAGGCGTGAAAGCAAGTAATCACAACTTTTATTTATGGAACACTTGTTAACACAGTGTTAAGATATTCTTCATAATCGTTCAAATGAATATTCATTCCTTAGAACAGACACGGATGAAATTATATATGTCGTTATGGTATGTGGTTGGAGGGTGTCTTCATACCAATATGCTGGATTCCGTAATTATCCGACCTGCTTCCACCATCACCAATTGAAATAAATTCATCTCTGACTCATTAGTGTTCTTGGCTTCCTCGTGAGGTATGCTTTAATAGGAGTCCATTAGACCAGCGGCTCGGTGGGGAGATTTGCGTTGATCTGTGGTCTGGTGTTATTTAATCGCGCAGGTCAAACTAAGAGCACAGTTTTTTTTTTTTTTTTTGTCGGGCTGAAGTGGATCTTAACATGAATAATAAATGTTGATGAATTAGTATTCAGTCACATTTTAAAATATTTGGTAATTATTCATGTCGGGAGACGGAATGATTCTTTTGGCCTCTTCGATATGAACCGAGACTGAAACTACATCTCCAGGTTCAGTTCATCCCGCGGTAATTCTACAAGTACATTTCCTGGCATTTGAACTTTCATCCAGCAAATGTTCAAACACTGATCTGTTTGAAATGCACCCCCCCCCCTCTCTTCCTGATAGGTTTCCCCCCTGCTGTGCTCGACGCGGGGAAGGGTAAGAGCGCCGAGAGCAGGCGGGCCTGGATCGAAGAGAAGACTCTGATTCTCAAACAGACTTACTGGTAACTGTTTGTCCTCGACGCCACCACCATGCCTCCTTCCCTTTAAGCCCCGGCCCTCATTCTCCCTCACTCACTCTGCTCACTTTCACTTTGGATGATATTGATTTTTTTTTTTTTTAAATCTTCTTGTTTGTCCACCCCCCCCCCCCCACCCTCTCTGTCCCGTCCAGCGAGATGCCCAATTACGACGTCCTCCTCCCCGTTCTGCTGAAAGAAGGCATCGACGAGCTGCCCAATCACTGCAAGCTCACTCCAGGTACGCAACCAATCGGGAGGCAGAACGGCTATAAGATCCAAAACAGTGACCGTTGTGTGTTTATTGATCCGTTCAGTGGAGGTGAGTCAGTTATTTTAGTTGAGTTGTTCATCACAGAGAGCTTTAAAGATACCAGTAAACTACGGATTAGCTCCCAATTACGCTGTTGTCAAGCGATTTGTGATACGCAGCCTCAACAACAAGGTGGAAAATGAATACCGGCCTCCGTCTCAGAGTTACTAAATTGTCCGTTGTTGGTCAGTGAGACAGATCAGCAGGTAAACAATCGTTATTCACAGGGCTGCTTTCTCTCTCGCTCTCTGAAATGCGAGATAGTTAAAGGAGCCGGATGAATTTCTTTGGATGCCAGCCAGCTCGGACAAAATGTTACTGTCCTGTCATATCGGGCTGCGTAAGCTCCAATTAAAGGAATTTGTTTGCAGTATTTCATTATGTCTCTCCTCTGCTGCTTTCAAAGCTTAGCTTAGCAGCGCAGCCCGCGGGGCTGTGAGTCAGACAACTTTTATATTATGGCCAAATGAAAACGCAAACAAACTCATTTCAACTGTGGGTGTGATGCTGATGCGTCATGTGCGAAAGAAGGAAATTTCACAGCTTTTTTTCCAAAATGGATCTGAGATCTGCGTCGCTCTCATAACCTGGAGGTTTGTTAGCGAAAGCCCCCCCCCCCCCCCTCCTCCCACTCCCCACAAACGAAGAAAACTTTTTCCTGCCCTAACTCTCCATTAGTTCCTCGACGTTTTGAGAACTCATGTAAAATGCATGACCGCGTATCTATTTGTACTGGTTGCTTCGGTGTCCCGCTGTTTGCTTTCCCCGACTTCTCACGCCACCTTCCTCCTCCCAGGTGTGCCGCTGAGGCCCATGTTGGCTCACCCCACCAAAGGCGTCGGCGAGGTGATGAAGAGGTTCGACGAGGCGGCGTTCACCTGCGAGTACAAGTACGACGGAGAGCGGGCGCAGGTGCGTTTTTATTTTTATTCTTTGTGCGGTGAAGTGACGAGAGCGTTTGTTTTTCTAGCGTTCGGGCACCGAACATGTGCTGCTGAATTTTGTATGCACATACCTTTCAGCTGTGTTCTTTGAGTACGAGGTGTTGATGTTCTGTGACTCGCTTGACTGAGCGCACACATGCATGGTGTTTCGATACCGCGTGTGTGTGTGTGTGTGTGTGTGTGTGTGTGTGTGTGTGTGTGTGTGTGTGTGTGTGTGTGTGTGTGTGTGTGTGTGTGTGTGTGTGTGTGTGTGTGTGTGTGTGTGTGTGTGTGTATTATTTTTAGATGAACAGTAGTGCTTCTCTTGCCCTGGGCCCTTCAGGCAGAGAAAGCTGCTGCTGCCATTGTGGACGTGGGGGGGGGGGTAAGATGGGGGAGAGGTGAGGAAAGAGGCTAGAGACAGTGAAGGGGTGACACATAACAGGGAGAGGGAACCGGGAGACAGACAGAAGGACGAAAATGTCGAAAGAGGAGACGTAGAGAGACGAGAGAGAGAGACTGTAATGTAAACCCCTCCAGCTGTATTGTTAATTTTGGACAGTCATGCCAATAAAGTGCCTTTGAACTGAGCTGAATTGAGAAGAAGAGAGATGAGCAGAGAGAGGAGGGAGACAAGAGAGAGAGAGAGGAGGGAGACAAGAGAGAGAGAGAGGAGGGAGAGGAGGGAGCGAACCCCGTGACGTCTCCTCTTCACCCTCTCCTGTCTCACTGCAGTGGACGATACCTCCAACTGCCAGCAGAGGGACTCTTGATACACCACTCAGTTAAACACTCTGTGTGTGTGTGTGTGTGTGTGCGTCGTCTAATTAGTCAAGTAAGTTATTGTTTGTGTATTTTATTTCTATGTATCGGAGACGATGCTCATTGATCAACAGGGAAAAGTTATTTGTTGTCCCCGACTGTTAGAAACAATGCACCATATCTTGTTAAGTGAATGTATTTAAAGGACCAGTGCAGTAGGACTACTGTAAGTCACATGGTGGTTTGTTACAATCCACATTCGGACAAAATAGCAAAGCAGTCCGTTTCATCACTTCATATTCATGTGGTGAATATACTCATGTTAACGATGTTGTGTTGTGTGTTTTTTTTTCCCACAGATTCACATTCTGGAGAGCGGCGAGGTTCGAGTGTTCAGCCGCAACCAGGAAGACAACACCAGCAAATACCCCGATATCATCTCCCGCATTCCCAAGGTACAACACGAGAACACACAGAGCGCTGCAGCTCAGCCCCGGGGGAGACGAGAGAGAGAGTCTGGCTGCGCTGTTCATTGTCAAATGAGGGCTTTTACAGCTGCACACATTTATCTCGCTCCGCTCCTGTCTTTCATTTTTACCCGTTTCTCTCAACTCGTCTCTCATCTGTCTGGCTTCCGTGAGCCTGCCTGTCTCGATTGGATCCCCCTTTAAAGTGTATTTGTTCCTGGTCTTTGCCCTTCCCTGTTCCCCTTCAGCCATCAAGCGGATTTAGAGCGAGTCTACTGAGGATGGTCATTTGAAAAGCAGCTTGTGAAAGCTTCCTCTCTCTGATAGACGCTGGAAACACTGGTTGTGTAATTGCAGCTGTGGGTAGAGCTGCCAAATGAGCGAGCTTCTGCCTGCGTGGGAATAGAGGAAGAGATCACCGGCACCTGAAGCCTTGGCAGGTGGCCTGGGGTTGTGAGCGCGCTCACTACCGTGGCGCATGCCGAGTGTGTGTTTTTAAATTTTTTTTACCTTAGTAAAGATCTGCGACGACATACCAAAGCTGCTCTCGCTCTCTCTTTTCTCATTCACTGTTGTTGTTTGTGTCAAGGTTGTCACAGATGAGGCTGAAATAGTTTGGTTGTGAGGAAAGGGGTGGACTTTATTTCCTCATTTTCAAAGATGAGAAGAAAAAGGTGCATGATGGGAGGCTTCAGCTGCAGGTTATGCTTTCGTCATGCCACTGTGGACTCGCAGCGAGCTGTAACCCAGACAGCAACCTCCGGTTCTGAAGAGTGAAGCCAATGTGGGGAGTGTCTTAAACGTGCATTCTCTCTGCTGACCACCAGGGGGCGAGTCCTCTGGTTGTATAGAAGTCTATGAGAAAATGACTCTACTTCTCTCTTGATTTATTACCTCAGTAAACATTGTAAACATGAGTTCATGTCTCAATCTCTAGTTTCAAGTCTTCTTCAATACAGCATGATGTTCATTTAGTACATTATGGTCCATTTAGAGTCACACAGACCATAAAGCAGGGAATGCTTTAGGGGCGGGGCTACCTTGTGATTGACAGGTCGATACCCATCTTCTCGTTTCCTGGCGTCTCTACTGGCATCCTTCTAATAACGTTGTAAAAATACAAAAAAATAAATCTTTCCATCGCAGAAAAACCAGCAGGAGGCTTTTATTTTGAAGTAGCCAAAAGAAATGCAGTATATCTGTCATCAAGCGGGCTTTGTTATCAGTGCTGTAGTTAGGGGGGGGGGGGGTTCTCTTACCTAGCGCTGCTGACCTGTGGAATGCTTAATATCTTGTCACCCTTGTCTTATTCATCCGTGTCTCCCTCTCTTCCCCTCATTTTTTCTCAGTCTCTGCCTCTTATAGCCGTTTCCTCTCACCACCTCTCTCTCTCGCTCTCTCCATTCACATATTTTCACTCTCGCTCCTTCCTGTCGATGTCCCTGACTGCTATCTTCTCTCACCTTTTTTTGTTTTTTTATCCCCGTCTTCCTTCTCCCGATTTGTCTTTTCCAACACATTCCCCTCCTTTTTTTTTTTTTACAACCTTTTCTCTCTCGCTCCTGTCAGTCCTCCTCATTCTCTCTCTTCACTCGGGTATATTCTGGTGATTTGTTTCACCTCCCTCCTTTGCGTTCTCGCGCCTCTCGGCATTACTTCTGCCTAAACTGTGAGTTTTGAGATGAAAGAGAGAGAAAAAGAGAGTTCAACGGAGTGAAAAGTTGAGGTGTTTTTGCTTCATTTGTGGCGTCAATTTCATTTACTTTATGAATTTGACATTTAATTCACCACGCGACTGTGCTGTAAAAACAGCCCATGTCTGTTGTTTTAAACGAGGCTTTCATTAAGGAAATCAATAGCTAATCATAAGCACGACAGACAATTACTTAAAGAAACGGCGTCTTCTGTGTGTGTCGACACATTCTCACAAACTTCACACCAACACACGTTTCCTGCATAGTCTGATTAGCTTTTACACCACCTTGCTGCATTATTTTGCATATTAATGAGGGGAAACTAATTTCCCCGACTCTTCCGTAGTGCCTTCCTGCTTCTAATTATGAATTGATATTAATATATTAACACATTAATTTGAGTCCAAATACATTAATGCATTACTTAGCCTAATGACCGCATGAGTATAACTGGTTCCGTTTGACATGTTTGTCTGTTTCCAAACAAGCCGTTACCTCTAATGCGTCCCTCTCGCTCATGTGATTGGCTTCCTCTGATCAGATCTCACTCGCTGATCGGCTCTCGATCTGGTTCAAGTTGTGCATTCAAAGCGTCCCGGTGGCCCCGGACTCTACCAGGACGCGAGAGATTGACATCCCCGAGCTTCACTCGCAGGATTCCGGCCCCGATGAATGCCGCCACTCCTGGAAATCAATATGATCTGCCCATAGCCGGAACCCAAAGGGAAATGTTCATCAGCTGCCACAGTCTTTTAATTAATGCAGGAATAAACTGAGAAGCAAACGTCTCTGGTGAAATATTTGGCTTTTGGCACAACGTGGGCATCCCACCAAAGAGAGAGAGGTTCAGTAGAAGTTACTCAAGAGTAACGATAAATGTAGCGTGGAGGTTGATTTGCAAAACATTTGGCAACAAATGGAGAGCAGCTGCAGGTCCTGAAACAGCCTGAACATGCCGTCAGTCTGTCATTTTTAAAAGTGGAGTGTTGTCCCAAGTTTGCTGTATTTACTTGAATGAGACCTCCTGATAATCCTCTGATTGCTACAGCAGATGTTGCTGATATGCAGCTTTTCAAATAACATAATTTGGCTCTTCTTGAAAAGCCCTCCTCGTCGCTCTACTGAATATAATCTCTCTTCGTCTGTAATTCCCTTTTTGTTTCTCTGTATCTGTGATTTTCCCTGAAAAGGTGAAGAAGGACTCGGTGGTTTCCTGCGTCCTGGACTCGGAGGCGGTGGCCTGGGACCGGGAGAAGAAACAGATCCAGCCCTTCCAGGTCCTCACCACCCGCAAGAGGAAGGTACGTACGGAGAGGACCACATTCGATGGGAGGAGGGGGGGGCGAGATGCTCGGGGAGGTGAAAGGGAAGAAGACAGGAGATGATGAGAGGCGGGGAAGTGAAAAGGTTGAAGAGAGAAAACAAGACGGAGATAAAGACCAGACGCTAGAGGAGAGGTAGATAATGGAGTGAAATGATCCGACAGACGGAGGGCGATGGATGGAGACAGAGGGAGAGATTGGTAAATGGGAGACAGAAGAGTCAAATTAATCGAGGAGGGGGGAAGAACGCAAATGTCAGCGAAGTGTTTTTTCACTTTTGATCAGAATAACGGCCTCTTTCCACGACACCAATCACATTAGAGGGAAACGGCGTCTCTTACCTCGTCTCCTTTGTGTGCGCGATGGCATCCTTGAAAATTAGGAGGAGAAATGAGAGCGCCGATACGGGGGAACGCGATAATGAAAATGATTATCCTGATGATTTTATTTTTTGCCTGATGCAGTTACCGCCGCGACGAAATCATGATTATTTGTAATGACGGTTTGATGCACAAACTGATTGTACTGCCCTACGGCCATTTTGTCGTCTCGTCCGTTTTACTGCTCAAGAGTGTCCTCGCTGGAATGAAATCTGTGAGATGAGGAGATGAAACCCGATGTGAACTAATTAAACATCATTGATTGGCGGAGGAGAAGGTGATGAGGGCGAGAAGAGGGAGGGGAAGGTTTTATTGTAGACGCAAGTATTTAATGGTGTATTCCTGATCCCGTCACCGCCCCCTTAACAAGGTTTGGTTTATCGTCGTTGATGTACACAACACTAATTACAAACAGGTTGCACAAAAACCTTCTGACGTAAGTATTCGTTGTCCAGAGGCACAAACTTCCCCCCCGGAAGTACTTTCAGGTAAAGTCAGGCTTTGCTGTCAGCTTCACGTCTCACTTTGTAAAAGACGGAGAGAGAAAGTAGCGACGGAGCGATGGAGCAGCGACGGCAGAGAGGTGGAGTGGAAGACGGCAGTTCTGGGAATGAGGGAAAAATAAGATATTTTCAGATTGCGTCACAAGCAAACACTCAAGAGATGACTTGCTGTGGAGACGGATGCTCCTGCTTTCATCCTCTACAGTTCATTCATTAACGTCCAGCACTGAACACCGCGCAGCCGGTAAATGTCGTCACGGTGAGGCAAACCGGAGCTTTTTCTGTTTAGATGACAGGCGAGCACACTGAGCTGCAGAGTGTGTCCCGGGTCGTGTCCTTTCATACGGACTAGTTCGTCTCATCTCTAGAAACGGGCTGAAGGAACCTTTTACTTCCTAAAAAGTAGAATTACCAGGAACCTCTTGGTGGGAACGCAGCGCAGGTTCCAAAGGATTCAGGTTGGATTTGTGATTCGATATTTAGAATTCAATAAAAATGCTCTCAAACCTCTCAGAAGTCTCCAGTTACGCTGCAGAATGATTGCTGGCTTTTGATTTGTAAGCTTTACGTGTTTCCTAGCAACTGATTTTCACTTTGCTTTAGTTTTCACTTGTTGAGACATTTGTTGCCCTGTGGAGTTTACATTCAGTGTTCCTCACACTCTGTGCACTCTTCAGGTCGAAGAAACATGTTGAGTCTATTTCTTTTCTTATCAAACATTCGTTTTATGGATCATTTTTTAATTTACATCCATATTTACTTTATTTGTTTTTAATAGTGCAGCCTGATTAATACATCACTAGTTTGAAACGATCAGCGAGGAAGGAAGGACTTGACACACGAACTGGTGCAGCCCAATCTCGGAATTCAATTTTCAATTCGGGGTCGTTATTGAAAAGTCATGGAATTCCACATCGGGGGGGGGGGGGGGGATCACAGGGGAAGTGGTGCAATACGGCAGAGTGGAGAGACTGACGGGAGTAAACGAGTGTGGAATAAACAGAATGAGGTGCACGAGAGGTGAAGGCAGGAGATGGAGAAGCAGGAGAGGTGAGCGAAGGGAGTCAAGGAGCGAGAAGTAATAACGCCGCGGGGGGAGAGAGGATGAACACAACAAGGAGGTGCGATGCTGTTAAAAGGGGGAGGGGAGGGAGGGAGGGGGGGGGGGGTCACTTTTAAGATGAGCAGCAGAGAAATCAAAGAGCTCTTTGTAACAAGTCCCAAGGTTGGATGTAGTGATTTGTGAATAAGATGCGCCTATTTGCATATTTTTGTCAAGGGAAAAATATTTAAAGGTGTGTGTGTTTGTTGATGCCTCCCTGCAGGATGTGGACGCCTCGGAGATCAAAGTCCAAGTGTGTGTGTACGCCTTCGACCTCCTCTATCTCAACGGAGAGGTAAGACCTGCTGCTGATGAGAATATTACCCAGAGATCTCTCTCAAACACTCCTTTTGTCATTTGAAGCGTGTGTGTGTGTGCGTGTGTGTGCGTGCGTGTGTGTGTGTGTGTGTGTGTGTGTGTGTGTGTGTGTGTGTGTGTGTGTGTGTGTGTGTGTGTGTGTGTGCGTGCGTGCGCGTGCGCGCGCGCGCTTGTTTATTGTTTGTTAGCACTGCCACGTGCTCGTCGCCCGCTGAGATTCCAACAACGTCCCTGAATGCCAATGACTGTTCTACTGGAGGCCGTAACCAGATGATTGTGACGATCATTGTAATTCTAGCGTCGCGTGTGTGTTTTGGCATTTGGTGTGTGCGTGTGGTTCCAACCAAATATTACACAATTTTTAAGCTAATTTCGTAAAAGTCAGCCGAAGAAAAATGCAAATCAGCCGATGCTTCCATCAGCCGATGCTCTGCGAGTATTCCCAAGCGGACGGAGTTAAAAGAGCACCAGTGACTCTGAAGTTGTGCAATTTCATTGCTGCTTCCCACCTGATGTGGCATTTATGTAAATGTTATGAATTAATTTCTCTCTGGATGTACTTCCTTCTTTTTTTTTTTTAGGCTGTTGCCCTTTTTTTATTAATTAATTCATTCATTTGAATGTGATTGGTTGCCTCTCTTTTCTGGACGTGTTCTCTGTTAGCTCGACTGTCGGCCTGCGGCTGCTAGCCGGACCAAAGAAATGTCCGTGGTCCTGTTGTAAGTACTTGGTCTACAAAAGTACATCTGAGTACTTGCAGGTACTAAGTCCCAATATGATGACTAAATTAAAAAAACATTCAAAATTGCTGTGCATTCGACTTGATTTAGAATGTGAGTGTTTATGAAGCCTGGAGCTATTCTGTGCAGCCTCAGTTGAAAGTAAACAGTTTTAAGGCAAAATGAAAATGAAAGGTATTTTCTCTGTTTGTGTAGAATCACGCACCCGTTGTGTTTCCAGCGTTTCTGCTTCTCAGCGCTAGCTAGCATTTAGCAGCTCGCAATGTTTCCCTCAGGAGTCGGCGGAGACCAAAGCGGAGCTAAAAGAAAAGTGAATAGATTTACATTCACCTCAAGGCCGATACACAACTCCCCAAAAACTGCTGACCGTGGTGGATTTGTTTCCCACATGTCAACATTATAAGGACGCGTGTGTTTTCAGTGACATGTTAACGGAGCATCGGTGTTGGCCTGTAGTCAGTAAAACATCTGGTTGCCCTTAATGGGCAGTTAATATGAGTTTTGTTGGGCGGTGGTGAAAAACGATACTCTAAACCCTTTTATAGCTCCCAAAACAAAACGACAACAAAACCCATCTGTAGTGACAATCGGCAATTGTTGTCGGCAACAAGAAAATGCGATCGTGGCGTCTTTTTGTGGTCTCCAGATCCGACCCGAGACTCGCAGACGTGATGAAATCTCAACCGTGATCCATTGCACCCAAAACCAAGAATGTGTGTATTCTGCTGGTTTACGACTGTATTTGTGTGATTGTGTGTCCAATGCTGCTGTGTGTGTGTGTGGATGAGAGGGAGAGATGGTATTTCATCCTTGTCATTGCAATGCTCCAAGCTATGAAGAGGAAGCGGTTGTAATGATGCACAGTTTTGCCATTTGTAATGATCTGTCTGTTTTGTGTGTGTGTGTGTGTGTGTGTGTGTGTGTGTGTAGTCGCTGGTGAAACAGCCGTTGTGTCGGCGTCGGGCTCTGCTGAAAGAAAGTTTCTCAGAAGTGGAAGGAGAGTTTGTGTTCGCACGATCCATCGACTCCGACAACACAGACGCCATCGCAGAGTTCCTGGAGCAGTCTGTCCGAGGTGTGTGTGGGGGGGGGGGGGGGGGTATTCATGATCGTGTGTGTTAGACGGAGATGCAGCTTCTTATTTGTTTTCCTTCCTGCTGTCCCCCGTGTGTCTTGAACCTTTTTGTTTCTGGGTGTGTTACATGCAAGTTACATTTCGTGTGGTTGTATTTTTGCTGCTTCTTTGTTTGACCTGTATGTTGGTTGTGTTATTGTGTGTTTTTGCAAACCAGAGACACAACTTGTGAGTTGTGTAATTGGGTTTTCTAGTGTTGTGTCCCCAGACTTTGTCTGCTGTCTCCTGTGTCATGAACCTTGTGCGTGCGTGTTTGTGTCTCAGATGGAGACAAAGACCTTCCATGTATCTAAAAGATAATCTGTTAATTTCCTTTCTGCACAACTAGAATCGTGTTTTGGTGTATTAATGTGTGTGTGTGTGTGTGTGTGTGTGTGTGTGTAGACTCCTGCGAGGGTCTAATGGTGAAGACTCTGGAGAAAGATGCCACATATGAAATTGCCAAGCGCTCTCACAACTGGCTCAAGGTGTGTGTGTGTGTGTGTGTGTGTGTGTGTGTGTGTGTGTGTGTGTGTGTGTGTGTGTGTGTGTGTGTGTGTGTGTGTGTGTGTGTGTGTGTGTGTGTGTGTGTGTGTGTGTGTGTGTGTGTGTGTGTGACAACTAAAAAGCATCTGTCCTCAAATACAAACACGTGAGCCCACATTTATGCATCTCTGACTGAATTCATTTACTTCTGTTGTAAAATATTCCATTGTTTCACTATTCTTAATAATTTAGTGTCAAACAATAAAAGCTGATTTCATATTTCTGGAGGACAAAGAGGAATTTAGCTCGTCAACATTTTCAGTCTTTATTCAAGAGCTCTGACAGTTCTCGGTGTTGATAAATTACATTTAATTGTGCTCTCTGGCATTTAATGAATGCAGTAATGCTGTGATGCATTGCATCCTTATGAAACCTGTCGTTGTATCTGTCACATTCGGCCGTGTCCTCCCTCAGCTGAAGAAGGACTACCTGGACGGCGTCGGCGACACGGTCGACCTGTGTGTGATCGGCGCCTACCTGGGGAAAGGCAAGCGGACGGGCACCTACGGGGGCTTCCTGCTGGCCTGCTACGACGAGGACAACGAGGAGTTCCAGTCCGTCTGTAAGGTGGGTGTCTGTACGGTCCCTGTGTCACGATGCAGCACGCGAGCGTTTCTTCCACTGATGATACTTTAAAAAAAAAAAAGCAGCCTCTTGTCCATTCTAGAGTCGTCCGGCCCAAAGAACCCGAGTTAAACGTCTCCATAGAAACCGTTCTCATATTTCTGGCCTGGACACGGACGTCAATATTTTCGGGCAGCATTCGAATCGTGAAGTTCAAAATGTTAATATATGTTATTTAGTTTTGCCCTCTGGCAGTTCATGTATTTAAACACGCAACCTTTTGGTGAGGCAAGACCAATCTCCAGCTGCCAACATAGTGAATGTGTCGTAGCACCGCCAGCGTTCTGACAACCCGCTTGTGCTCTTTAGTTTAATAAGCGTTCCCGATCTCTGTCTTTAGGAGGTGTATAGTGTCGATGGGGTTGTGTTTTCTGCTCATAAAGTGTGTTTGCTGCGGGGTGTTTGAGTACAAACACAACCGAAACACTCAGCACAGACATACAGAGTGTGTTTGTGCTTTTGAACCGTCACTTTCCCCCTCAAATCTGAGTCGGAGGAAAGTGTGTGTGTGTGTGTGTGTGTGTGTGTGTGTGTGTGTGTGTGTGTGTGTGTGTGTGTGTGTGTGTGTGTGTGTGTGTGTGTGTGTGTGTGTGTGTGTGTGTGTGTGTGTGTGTGTGTGTGATAATAAGAGCGTGAACAAGCAGCAGTATGACTTCACCACAGAGCATACGTTCTGTCTCTTCTTTGTCCTGTAAAAACCTTCCATCTCCCGTTTTTTTCTTCTCCTTCTGTAACTTTTGTGTCTTTATCCGTTGAAAGGGGATTTAGCGAGCAGCGCCGCCCGCTTCACTTTCATGTACCTGCACACATTCACACCTGGGAGCTCGCCGGTACGGCCGCAGCTGTTCTCCACCGGAGCCGGTAGGAAGTCAACGCGTCCGTTAGATTAAAACCCGCGTTCGCTTTGCGGGCGGCGCCGCTGGACTTTGCCCGTTCGCACCATGTCTTCGATAAATAGAACCTCGTCGGAGAATGTTTTCACACTTGAGATGACTATCCCGCGTGAGTGAGGCGGAGGATGGATGCCGTGCTTAGAGTACACAACAGAAGACATTTACTTGCTGTGTGTGATGAAGAGCTCCTGTCTGTTGACTGTTATTGATTTTCATCTTCCTTTGCTCACACAGCTGCTTGAGAAATCTTCACTTTTCACATATTCTTCAAACCGAGAGGTTCTATTTCTCACAGTTGCACCTGTAAACGAATGCTGACCGAGCAGCACAATGGAAGCACTCGGTCCAATCACACCAGCTTTCATTGTTGTGTTGTTCACACTCTCCGCTCTGATCTGGGCCACATGAAGATGGAGGCTTTCCCGTCTGATCTCCGTTGTGTTTGGAGAAGTTGGCAGTTCCACTTTGTGCTTTCTTAAAGTTACGTTGGTGCATCACCTCCCCCATACGCAGCAACTCTTTGTCCGACCAAAGTGACGTACATGTAGCACACGGTCTCTGCTTCTCTTTCACTTTTCAAAGTCAGCCTTGAAACAAACCCCCCCCCCCACTCTTGTCGTCCTTGACACGGTAAACTTGATCAGTCTGAGAGGCGCCGCTGTAGCTGAAAGCAGAGTTTAACCCACTTCGCCTTTTCCCAAAAGTAATCTCAACTATACGTCCTGCTGAAGTGTCCTTGAGCGAGATCCTCGAGCAGCAGCAGTGAAGTTCACTCGCAGTTCTCGCAGAATAAGAGGAATACTAATAAAAGCAAAAAGACAATCCGGTTACGGGCCCTGCATCAAATAGTTGTTTGGACTCTCGCCATGACTTCACTTTTTACAGGTGCTTATTGTGTTCGGTTTGCTCAGGAGTCATAAAAGGCTCATATTTGGTTATTACTGCTGACAAAGTGTGATATTAAAGACGGAGGAACATCAGATTGAATCCCAGTATCTTCACCTAAACATAATGCATTTTTATGTTTATCTTTGCAATATTTTTCAATCTCACATCAAGGCTAATCTTGTTTCCGCTGCGTTTCCCAGCAGGAGTATTGGCCAACGTGTCTGCACACATCTCGTATGAGATGAGAAATAAAAGACGACGCACCAACGCAGTTGAGCGAAAGGCCTTTTTAAAAGCGCCTCGTGTTGACGGCAGCCTCGGGAGCACAAAGCCTCCGGTGGACACCTGCAGAATGCACCTTCTGCTCCACATCTGTGAGCCGAGACACGCTGCATTTGCATGATGCCTCCTTCCCCTCGCTGTGCACGTCAGCACGTTTGGGGTTCTTGTGTCTCAGCGGGTTCAGGCCTTTTGAGAGGTGACACGACGCTTCAGGCAAGGCACGGGGCGGTGGGGGGGGGGGGGGTTGCTGTTGTGTGTTCTGCTGCTCGCTGCCGTGTGTGTGTGTGTGTGTGTGTGTGTGTGTGTGTGTGTGTGTGTGTGTGTGTGTGTGTGTGTGTGTGTGTGTGTGTGTGTGTGTGTGTGTGTGTGTGTGTGTCTTATCTGCCTTCGTCTCTTCCAGATCGGGACAGGCTTCAAGGATGAAGATCTGGAGCAGCATTACAAGTTCTTACAGGTAATGCGACACAGCACGAACCTGCTCTGTACAAATCACACCTCCACACTTGTTGTCCCACATTGACGCCGGCGTGTTTTAAATTCATAAACCGGGGTTTTAAACATTCTGCAGCTACAGGTTCTACTTCTTTCTCTTTCTGAGTCAATTTTGAGGTTGGAAGAGACGGAGCGAGCGTGGCTTGAGGTCCACTTTCGCTCTGCAAATACTCATCCCCTCATTAAATTCTTCATTAAATCCAACTTTCCAGATCTAAATGGAGACTTTCATGCCAAAATGAGATTGACGGTGTGCAAATGTACTTCTACAATACAACTCGAATACTGCAATCATTTAATAAGTGACGCCTGCGGGGACCGTTTAAGTGTCCAGAATGAGAGAAGTGGTAGAAATGAGCTCAGGTACACCCCCCCCCCCTCCCCCCCTCCCCCCCCTCCCCCCCTCCCCCCCCCCCCCAGCTAATCCGAACATGCCATACTTCGCCGACAAGGAATTAGAAAAATATAGAAAGCGTGGCTTTGAGCTGCAGGTGTTTTGCTTCCTCGCGGGAAAAACATTGGCGGCCGGAGATCCTGAGGTGCTTGTTTCACCAACAAATAATACAAAAAGTATCTCCGTCTGGAGGAGCTGTGCAGCGCTGAAGTTGGGTAATGAATTGCTTTTTCAATTCACATTTGAAGAGGTTGGTTCCAGAGCAGCAGCAGCAGCTGAAGAAATTAACAACTGCTCCCCGAAAGCGATCGCTGCTGTGAGAGTCGGCATTCATTTGGGTGCCGGCGTCGACTTTAGACCCGCTTCTTCAGAAATAAGAGCAGCTTTTCAAAATGCAGCCATCTGTTTCGGAGAAACTACACCGTGAGATAATATTCACCGTAGAAAGCGGCTGCACGCCGCCGTGTGCTGGAGTGAGAAGTAATACCTCAAAGGTTAAGGGTTTAGACTCGGTACAAACTGCTGCAGAGAGCAGAACAGTGATTGAGAAGGCTGGTGGAACCCGGACCAATCCAGCCGGTTCTGTAGTGCTTTGTAATGAGGCCCTCCGTCTGAAGGTGATGGATGGTGAATTAAGGCTGCTGGTGTGGCCGGGCTGCAGAGCTGCAGGCCGAGCGGGAGTCCAGACACGGAGACGATGGACTCCGTTCACACTCCTCCGGGTGGCGAGCTGCTGGAACGAGAGGCGTTTCCTTTTGTTCTCGCCTCGTGTGACACTTCCCTCCATTTGCTGCCTTTGTCTCGACTAAAGTATTAATCTAGACAATAATCGGGAGATCTGAACTCACTTATTGACGCTAACGCGGTGGTGAATAATTCAAATACAAATTGTTCATTTAGTCCTTTAAGTGGCTTCTGCTGAGGGATTTGCTCTCGCTGTTGGAGAACCTCCAGTTTATCCACTAAACATGAAGTCAAACTTCTTCCCGCTGCACCGTCTGCAAACAACGGCGCCTGTACTTGATTCTAATCATCCCCTTGAAGGGCTCTCTGTACGTGTGCCCTCAGGATGGATGCTTCTGTGCTCGGAGGTGTAAAACGACACAAATATTTGCATCTAAGTGAAGCGGCTCCCACACGTCCCGCTGCTCTCGGAGGTGGAATTGCCTCGTTATATTTCATAGCCATCAAGACCTGATTTCAGCTGCTGCCCGAGCTGTCGGGTAAAGCATAATACTTGGCGTATCGCTAACTCGTGTCGATCGGCAGCAGCGTTTTTTGTAAGACTCTGCACGCCTACCCGGCCCGCTCATTGTAATTCACCCTGTACCAGAGTGTCACTTGAATGCCTACAGTATGAATAATGTGCCGCTGGAGCCCTCTTCTCCCGGCATTACTTAACTGTGACCCAGTTCCGTGGACACTGCCGCAGTCTAGTTAACGCTGCACCGTTCCCGGAGCCGCATTAGCCGGAGCGGTTGTTTCACGGCAAAACCACACGGGCATCATTGTGTGAATGTGTGACACCTACGCTGACGGAGAGATTGCTCGTGTCAGAGTATTTTTTTTTTTTTTGGATGCTTGAGCTCAGCTGCAAGGTTGTTTATTCTATCCTAAGAGGTGGATATCGGGTAACGAAAGCATGCACATGGAGGTGTTTCTGAGCCGGATCTTTCATGTGGGTGCCTGGCATCGTGTGAGTGTTGAGACGCCGTCTCTTGGGACGTGATTGTCTCTTTATCAAGCTCTCTGAATACGTTGCCCTATTTTATTTTATTACATTATCTGTGTTTTTATTGTTTAAACTGGTTCATGACATCATAAATTGAAAATCTTTCAGTTTTTCTGCAGTTAATTTGTCACAATGAACGTGTGATTTAATTGTCGTCGCGTCCTTATCCGTCTGTTTTTCTTCAGGAGCACATTCTGCCTAAACCCCGAGCCTATTACCGCATCGACCCGTCGGCGGAGCCCGACGTGTGGCTGGACGCCGTGCAGGTCTGGGAGGTGAAGTGCGCCGACCTGTCGCTGTCGCCCGTCTACAAGGCCGCCATGGGACTGGTCAGTTCAGCCCGCTTTCTCCCGCCTCCCCTCACGGGTCTCCGCTGGTAGAAACCCGCTCGTCCGTGGTCTGTCGCCCACGGTGAAAAGTCACAATTAGCGCCTCTTAATTGAGTTATTCAGACAAAGTTGTACAAGATGCTGGATTTAATGGATTTAATGGGACAGATTATTGTTTATGACCCGCTGCACATTCGACTCGCAGTCCCACAGAGCTCAGAACAGGAACAGTTCCACTCATTGTGACCGTAGTTCAAGCAAAAGGGCACCGAGATGGACGGACTCCATCCATCTGAACACAAAACATTTTGCTCATTTTGACTGTTTTTAGGTTTAAAAAAAATATAATCACAGTAAAGGTACAACTTGATGTGAGATAAGTGGACGAGTTGTAACCAAATATTATTATTATTATTATTATCATTATTCAGAGGATGAGTAGTATCTACGATCAGCGTTTTGTCCACCTCCAGGTTAGTTCAGATCATTTTTGTGGCTCTAAACGTCTTTTCCCTCCAGAAAACAAGAGACTCCAGAAGTCAACACTCGTGTGAGACATCGGCTTCCAATCATCTCCACAATTATACCAAACAATTCACAATTAATCACAATTTGCTCATCGGGCCCCTCTTTTTAAGAGCGGCTTTAACCGGTTAGTGTGCGTGTCGCTCTCAGCCAACGTGTCAAGTCAGCAGATTTTTGGCTGTAATGAGGCTGTTTTAAGCCCACAGCTGCTGCCAGTCCCCCCCCAAACACTTCATAACGCTTCACTGATTAGTTTGGTTATCGTTCTGCGGTTATTTGACACCTCCAGCATTCTTATAACATGTGCTTTATTTATTAATCACATTCAGCATTTTAGCCTTCAGGTTATTTAAAAGAAGGGATAAATGTAATGAGTCCGTATTTAAAGGTAATCAGAGAATTTAAGAGGCGATTAATTGAAGTAGGACAAGAGGTTAAAAACATCAGGATTCAACCTTTGGTGTTTTAAACCAGCGGGGATTTAAAAGCTCTCAGAAGGTAATACATGCGTTTCGGGGTTACACTCTGCAGCAGGAACAGCTCGCGTGCTCTCCTGTCTCTGACTCCGACTCTTTGCCCTCAGGTGGATCCAGAGAAGGGCATTTCTCTGAGGTTCCCCCGCTTCCTTCGGATCAGAGACGACAAGAAGGCCGAGGACGCCACGACTGGAGCTCAGGTACGGCGGCTCACCTGCAGTGGGAGGGGCCTGAGGAACAGGGCTGTGAAAGCAGCGAAGTATCGGAACATGCCGGACACGAGCATCAAATACCACCTGTAGAGCGTCAGGGGGGCAAACATGTCGGCCATGTTCCATGTACATATACATGACGCCCACCTTCTTCCAATACAACAACTCGTTTGTATTATATTTAGTTGTGAGGATCACTCGTCACGTGACGAGTAGACGATGGGGGAGGATTTGGTGTCAAAGCTGAGAGGGAACTTGTTACCGACAATGAGTCAATCTGTAAACTTCATGTGTGGAGGACGCCAAGGCCCACCGGACACACCGCTAAAGATCAGAGTCCACAGATACGAAGTCTCTGTTACTTCTAACAGCTGTGTTGTCGTAGGTTTATTGAGCGTAGAATGGGGGTGAAAGAGCTCCTCGGTGTGGCTCCCCTTCTGTGAACCTGTGGAAATACATCTTTGTGTCCGTTTGACCGCGTTGCTGTGAAGTGCCGGCATCATCACGGTCCGCTCACAAGAGCTGTCCTGAAACATTTCACGGGTGAACAGCACCGCAAGGACGAGCTTTTTAAAAATACGTTGATATCCTGGCACTGATTCACGTGGCGGCCTCCCGCTGCACGGAGAGCAGCGGGACAGGCGGGTAAAGCTCTGCACTCTGGGCAATATATATTGTGCGGCATTCTACAGCCCGGTAGAGATCAGCTGCACCTCCACTTCCAACAAGCACCGCTGTGATTCTATTCCCCATGAAGCGTCTACGTCCCTGCTGCTCTGATCTCAGCTCTTCATAGGAACCAAAGACGTGAATTCAGTTTGAATGATTTCAGATGTTGTTATTCGCTGCTCTCTAACCCGCGTGCCGAACCACCAGCACATCATGTTTTTATGATTCAACCCGACCGACCTGAAGTACAAGTCCATGCACACGTCGGTATGTGTCCGCTGTCCAAATGTTTAGTGGCAATAAGTACTGAAGCATGTTCCTGTTCTAACTGCAGCGATTAAATGCCTCAAGATGTCGGCTTGTGACCCAAAGTAGGAAAAACAATCTGTAACTGAAGCTGCGTCAGCAGACAGACGAAGCGTTTCGCTTTGTTTTCGCCGTTCATCACTTTGTCTGCGTGTTTGATTCCCTACTAATGAATGTAAGACGCGTTCTCCGGCATCGGGAGCTACAAAACTCTGACAACCGACGGCAGATATCACACAACGGCTGCTCGGTGTTTAACGGCCCCCAGACATCCAGGTAGTATTGTTCGAAACAGCTGTGACTTTAATAAGGTCTGAGTCGTATTATAATGTCAACTTTCACTGACTGGAGTAAACAGCCATCTGTTAACCGTGGAGTTGAGATTTGCGCTCGTTACAGCGGGAGTCGGGTCGGAACATCGGCTGCATCTCAATGATGCTTCTATCGGTTGTGTTGTTGGCGGTGACGCTCGCTCTCTGGGGTTCAGCAGACCGTTTAAAAGACACCTGACCTCCTTCAAGTCAGAGGGAATGAAGGAGAACTCTGAGTCTGACCGGGTCGGAGTGAATGCTTTACCTTTTGTCCCGCTTCATTGTTTTCCCTCCTCACTGTGCCTCCCTGCTGCACTGGTACTGATGCTGCTTATTCTGGGTGGATCCTGCTATTCACTCCCCCCCTCGCTTCAAACCCTGTTGAGCTCAACTGAACACAACCTCCGTCTCCCAGTCAGCAGCTGGGAGTCACCGACTTCAAAGCTCTGGTTATGAATAATCAAACTGTTATTTTTAGCTTTCCCTCTTAATGTCACTGACCTGACTTCATCATCTTCTCCTCTTCCCTTTGCTCTTTTCCCCTCCTTCCCTCCTTCTTCCTCCATCTCTGTCCATCTCGCTGCAGATTGCTGATTTGTACAAGAAGCAGCAGCAGATTCAGAATCAGGGGGAGAAAGCCGACCCGGAGGACTACTACTGATCATCTGTGGTCATCGGCGGTGAATAACGATGAACCGCAATTTCAAAAAATAACTGTAAATAGCTTCTTTCTTTATGTAATGTCGAATGGAAATAAAGGCGCTCGCCAGTTTTAAGCCCCCTGCCGTTGTTGTGTTCATTGATTCATGGAAGCAGCCGCCTTATTCGGAGCCAGAATTGCGTAAACATCTCGCCACGTACTGCGCACATGAATTCCAAAAACCCAAATCGACTCGGTAGTTGGAGCATACCTGCTGGTAACAGATTGCTATCAAAAATTCGCTCTGGAAAAAAAAAGCCAAGCAAAACTCTTAACTGTACGGGTGGCATACCAATGTCTTCAGCGGGGCCCGGTTCCTGCTCCAGCACTCAGGAGGCGGCGGCGCCGGCAAAGTGCATTGAGCGCGTGCGGTAATCGGAGGACAAGCCGAGCAGATTGCCGCCTGCCCCGAAACGTCATTAGAAGTAGAAAAAGACGCGCGAGCTGACAAAAGAGAGGCACTCACAGCTCGCATTAGATGATGGAAATCCACTAACCGGCCAGCCGCAATCAATCGGAGGGGGAGGGGTGAGAGCCAAGGACGCGGGTTATTACATGCGAGGGTTTTCTGCACGGTGATGCCATGTGGGGGGGGGGGATGTGAGTGAGCTTTGGTCACACGGACAAGAGCGCAAACGCATCATTAGTTGACATTGACAAAAACTTGGGGCATTTGGAGATTTCTGCAACAATTGCATTTTTTGGCAAAATGGAAATAATTAGTTCTGCATGCAAAAAAAAATAACTGCGTGAGATTAGCATAAAGCCGGCATGTCTGTAAAGGGGGAGACTCATTGAGATATCGTGCTGGTCTCCATCGGTTAGTCTGTTACTGTGTGACTTGGATGAATCCAAACTAACCGATTGAGGCAACGGTAGACCAGCAACTCCACTCTCTGTGAGACTGTTTTTGTCAACGGAGTCTGGTGACTTTGAGAACAGCACAGATGACTGCTTCAGTTCCTCATCGGAAAGAGTAAAGTAGTTAAAAAATGTAAATATATATAGCGCATGATTCCCTTTTGCTGCTGCCCCCGTCCACAGCAGCACGTTTCTCTAAACTGGGGGCGTGGTCACCGCCATCTCCTGTGGATAATACACCGACTCGGCTTAAGTACCTCATACAACCCCACTTAAAAAAAAAAAAAGCCCGAACCATCCCTTTAAGTCCCGCCTCAAAGAGCCGCTGTTCAGGCTGTGGCATTTGATCCGTGTGGGATGTGGCCCCGCTCATCAGTAATGCATTGCTCCAGTGCAGCAGCGGGAAGCTGCGCTGGATGAGATGCAGGGAAATGTATTGTAGCCGTCGGTAGGACGGCATTCTTGTGGCTGCAGGGAGGCATGCTGTACAACAAGTGGGGCACTTTACAGCACCGTCTGCAGGATATTTGCATGCAAATGTCGGCCAGTGCTGTGGTCACACACACACACACACACACACACACACACACACACACACACACACACACACACACACACACACACACACACACACACAGTATGTGGCATGTCACTGTTTCCACATGCAGAGCGGTTTGTATTTCCTCTGCTGGAGTGCTTGTGAGGTCACTGTTTGTTATGCTATCTCTGTGTGGTTTGGCTGTGTGTGTGTGTGTGTGTGTGTGGGCTGAGTTTGAGAAGGACACCATTGTGGTACAGTAATAATGGAAATTCCAAATCCAGATTTGCCTGCCCTTTCTGTCTGCCACTGCTGTTGATGTGTTACATTCTCTTTATTGTTGTTAATCCATATTAATTCACTTCCTCGTGTAGATTCTTTCCCCGGTTTGCTCTTGAAATACGTCTTTTCTCCTGCGGGCTCATCATGAATACCACCATCACATCTCGTCTCTTGCTCTTTTTTTTTTTTTTTTTTTTTTTTTATAGAAACAAGGGACCTCTGCTGGTGTTACAAAACAAATCTGAATTTCAAATGGCACTTGTCGGCTGTACTGTCGCTTTAGAAGTTGGCTACAGCGAGCGCGAGCAGGGATGGAAAAAGAGCGTATTGGAAATCAAACGGGCAGCAGAGCATGAAATATTGAAAATGCAAATACGTAATGAATTCAATTCCATATTGTGTGTGTGTGTGTGTGTGTGTGTGTGCGTGCGCGTGTGTGCGTGCGTGCGTGTGCCTTTTGTTGTGAATTACTCTGAAGGTTGACTGCGGCGAGCGCTTGTATACGTGTGATGGTGTAAGTGGAGAGGAAGTCTCTGTGCACCTTTTGTGTTTTGACGGAGTGCCGGGACGGTACTGTATCAGTTTCCTCTTTTGTCTGCGTGCGTGTTTGTTTTTATCGTCTCTGTGAAGATGTGTGTGTGTGTGCCTGGTTATCTGCCCATGTGTGTGTGCGTGTGTGTGTGTGTGCGTGCCAGTGATGTTTACCGAGGGGGGCAGCTGGAGCACATAACACGCCTGCAGGGCATTGCGGCGCGGTGGCCTCCATCTCCAGCGAGGGCCTCGGCCGTGTTCAAACAGCTGCGCTGTTAGTTCACATCAAGTCACCCGCTCACACCCGGCTCCCGCAGGGGGGAGGTTGCGTTTGCAAACCTCACCTGCTCGCCGCCTCTGTTGAGCTGTCCTTTGCTGCTACGTAAGCGGCTGGGGGCTTTGGGGTTGTGGAGTATGATTTATAAGAAGAAGACGCCGCCTCAGAAGTGATCTCTGGTGTTGTGACGGATGAAAGGCGAGCTGAAGATGGCTTCTGTGCCAAAACTGTCCCCGCTGTGTTCCTCTTAAAAGTTCTGGGAAGTGTCCCCTGAAGCAGCTTTTATGGATTACCTCCACCCGCAAAGACAAAAATGGGGGGCATCTATAAAGAATGCCAGGTTTCACCTTTCTCTGTCCTTTTGTGTCCCCCCCCCCCCCCCCCACCCTGTTTCTCCCACATAAGCTATCTGTCTTGTTCACAATACCCCTTTCTCCACCCCGAGAACAATGCGTTTGTTCTCCTCCACCTCCTCCCCATCCCTCTCTCTCTTTCTCTCTCTGTCCCTCCATCCATTTGTTTGGTGCTCTCTGTGACATCTCTGCCATGCCAGGGCTACGAGGGAGAGAGGGAGGCACAGACCCGGCCATTGTCCTCCCCCCGGCCGAAGCCACGGAATATCAATCGTGTTTTTCTTGAGCAGGAGGGCCGAGCGTTGGCCAGTAACCTTTCGGATTTGATGATGTCAGGCCCCCTCTTGTTTTGGGCCCCTTTATATGATTTCCCTCGTCCTCCAGTCGCCACTCTTAACGGGGGTATTATGTCCTCAACACAAGAGGCTGTGCAGAACTGTGTGACTCATCAGGGCTCTTCATCAGCTCGGTTCAACTCGTACAAGTTGTGTGCAGCTGTGCCAACGAGTCCTCCAAGTTAATTGAGAATACATTGTTTG